>JAJOOO010002753.1:0-32608 GCA_029582685.1 Solanum piurae
CAAACTTATGGTTAGTTTTGATAGTTTTTAAAACTTATGGGTATAAATCATATTTTTCTAAAAAAGTGAAATATATTTCCCAAATACTATGGCCAAACACATGGTGAAATTTCACCCAAATTTCACCCAAATAATATTTGTCAAGAATATTTAGAAATCTATGGCCAAACGCTAGCTAAAAAAGTATTAGGAAAAGTCTTAAATGCTTACAAAAATTGTTACAACAATTGTGAAAAAGGATGCACAAATGCAGGACATAATTCTAATTATTGTGATGAAAAATGTGAAAATCAGTGCGACAAGAAAGTGCTCAAAGTTAGTATATATAATTTTAACATGCGATACTATACATATTTTTTTTTAACAAACTAAATGTAGTTTAACCTATTATAACATATTGATATTTACGATATACATATTGATAAATATTCATAATTGTGCAAACATAAAAATGTTTTCTTATTTTCCGTTTTCTAATATACTTTTTTATTTTTGCAGAAGATACCGAAAGTTTTGATTAAAAAATAATTTGAAGTCGTGAAGATGGATTAAAGGATGCAAAAATGTTCCTTAATATAGCAAAAATAGGAAAAAGGAATTAAAAAGTGGATTCATATTCCATTTTAATTAGTTTATTCATTTATATTTACCACTGTATTTGCCATTATTATTTTTTTGGTCGATAAGATTAGATGTATATTAATTAATTAAGATTAGAAAAAAAGTAATAGGGTTTGAACATTACGTGTTACAAAAGATGGAGAATTCATCTGTGACACTGTTCATTTTTAATATTCAATAAAATTAATTAATTAATTTAATTATTGTTGTTTATTTCGAGTCAATTGTAATTATATAATTTTCGTTTGATGTGCGACATTATTTTGGCAATAACATAACTAGATAGAGTAGAAAGAACATGAATCAAAATTTAAATTTTATGAATTTTAAATATAGGATAACGATGACAAGTAATAATAATAATTAAAAAAAAATTCTATTCATTTAATTTACTTCATTCTCATGACACATCTTTCTAATGTTTGGGTTCTTTGAAACTTCTGTATAACTTTTGAATTTTATGATCTTAATATTTTATATTCGTAATTTTTATATTTTTATTAATATATAAGTTAGGAATATTTAAAAATTCATCGCATTTACGTTTATTGTCTCAAAACTTACACGTTGTGATCTATCTCATCAAAATGCTCAAAATTATGCCTTTGCCTTTTAAAGCAATGCTATTGACATGTTTTGAGTCCAAGATCGTAACTTATTACTAGAGAGAAGTATTGAAAATATCCATGAATTTGTTGTAAATTTTTAGTTTCTTAAAAAAAAGTTGAGAGATAGTGTTGAAAATACCCGTAAAGTTGACGAAATTTTAGATGTGTATTTCACTCATATATATGTTGCAAGTTTGGGGTGTATTTGATCGTTCAGTTAGTAAAATAAAGAGATATTTTTAAGATTGTCAATAATTTGGGAATAAAATTAATAATTTGCACCAAATTTAAAAATATTTTCAGTACTTCTCTCTTATTTCTACTTTTTTAGAAGATTGCAATATAAGGTTTGTTTATAAATGTATTGTAGATGTTAGTCTTGCTCGAACAAAGACAATATTTTTTTAGTTTATGATTTTTGGATCATATATAGTACTTTGTTTTTGTTTTTGGATTCTTAATAAATTATCTATACATATTAAATAAGTTTTTAATACAAGTACAAGATTTAAATTAAAGTTGTCAAATTCTTTTGAATTCATTACAAGAAACGTGACCTATAGGCTATAGTGGCGACCTCAGTCGCCACAAAAACACCTAAATCGCCACTAAACAATTGAGTCGTTGCTAGTACTTTCATAACTAAAGGTTATTGTGACGACAGCTACGAGTCGCCACAATAAATGCTCATTTGTGGCGACATTAAACGCCACAAAACGCTAACAAATACTCCAAATTTTTTTATTTTTTTTAAACAAAGATCTTGGCAAGGTCGCCACAAAAGACAAATCCAATTAGTGGCACCAATGGTGTCGCTGCTAAAAAGTAATATTTGTAGCGACTGTTGTTGCCCCAAAACCAATAAACCAACTTTCATGTCGCATGTCGCTACTGAAAAATGACTTTTGGTGGCGAACAATGTTGCCACAAGAACATTATAAGAACTTACAATCTATAAAAGTACTATTTTACAATCTATAAAAATATTCCTAAGTCGAACATTATAAAAACTTCAATTACTAGAAAGTATATTGACATTGAATGCTTATACATATAGTGGTAAGATATATCCATCCCCCCAATTACTAGGATTATGAATTATACTAACATAATTGTTTTTCTAGATTTGCTTGATCATCAATTTATATAATACCTATATATATTTTTTAATCCCCCTCAACCTTGGCTATGTTCACAAAAAGAATATTAAATTTTAATTTATTATAATCGCGAAAATACACTAACTATATACTAATTAGTTAGAATCTATATATACATGGAAATAATTAGGATAACAAAAAACAAGCACAACCAAAACTTTCATACAAATCTGGATATCCATCACTTTAATTTGAGGTATTTAAATGTCCCAAAAACACCTATAAATAGGAGATTCAATAACATAATAACCAAAAATAAACACATAATTATTTTTTAACATAAGTGAAAAACGAAACATAAATTACAAAAATAGAAATGGTGATATCAAAGAAGGTTGTTGCAATGTTTCTCATTTGCATCGTTATGATTTCTTACGTCTCCATGGCTGACGGAGAAAGTAATGAAGAAAAAGCATATAAATCCGCTACAACTGACTACGTAGCTTGTTATAATGATTGTCAAAAAGAATGCTCCGGTGGATACACTCATTGTGAGATCAAGTGTGACGAAGATTGCACCACTAAATTGCTCAAAGGTATCAATCTTTATCCTGCTTCGTGGACGAAATCTTCTTTTTTAAATACTACTATATGTTTTGCAATTTTAACGTATAATATGTTGGGTTACGATTTTCTAACACGTTATTATGTTGTGTTTTTTGCAGAAAGAATTGAGAAAATGAAAATGTAGTTGTGTGGGGGGAGGGGGGCAGAATAAAACGGTGGTTTTTTTTAATTTCTGCTAATTAATTAAGTGATTTCTTAGAACAATGTGTTTGTAATTTTTAAGATCCAATAAAATCGTTTCGTCTTAATCTTCTTAAAATTTTAGTTTTTTAAACTTATGTTAGTGTTAAGTTATTTGGTAGATCTTGCTTGAAATATTAATGGTATTGTATTACGGATCATCTTCTTTATTCTTCATATTTCTTTCGCTTTAATTTATATGATGATGATGTGAAGATGTTATTATCGAGTTAAATAATTTTCTTTGACTATAAATTTTTAAACATATTTTGATTTATTAACCATATTGTTGGTTTGTAATATTTTGTTTTTCCATATATTTTCAAACTAGTAAAATTATCCGCGCGGAATTTAATATCATGAAATTTATAAAATAATACTTAAAATCTATCAGTCATTAAAACTAAAACACTATATTATCTTACATACAAGATTATGTAGTAACAAACATTGATAATGTAAAGAAAAATGAAAATTATTACATCTTATCATTTATCCTTTATAACATAAGCATAAATTAATGACTGTTAAAATATATATCAGGATCTGTAGCATAAGCAATGGTGTAAGTGAGTCACTCAACAAGAGGAAAGTACACAAATATTTATTTAATTGTGAAGAAGAAGAAGAAGAGGTTCAGAATTTTCATTGTTTTTAAATGAGAGGAAATCCTTCTATTTATAGACTACAAAGGGTATTGTGAACAAATGTTTATTGTGCCTTATCAAAAAGATTACAACTATTTGGAAAAGTTTCAACCTTTCGGAAAGGTCACAACCTTTCATAAAAGGCACAACATTTCATAAAAGCTGCAACTCTTCATTAAAGTCGCAACTTTTCATATAAGTCACAACTCTGCATAAAAGTCACAAATTTTCATAAAAGTCGCAATTCTTCATTAAAATTGCAATTTTTCATAAAAGTCACAACTTTTCATGAAAGGGGAATGCTAGTTTTGTAAATAAATAAATTAAAAGGAAATTCTGGTTTGTGATGGCGCCACATAGGCGGGACTAAGGTTCTCTTATATATATATATATATATATGATATGATTTAACCCAATTTTTAATTAAATTTAAGTGTTTGACCATCGTACTTTGAATTCCTCGTTGCAAGAATTTTCTTTACTATATATGTATATAATTAGAGGTGTTAAGTACGAATTGAGGGTATAGAATCGTCTTTAGTATTAAACACTTTATTTTTTAAGGTGAAACTTTTCCGCACAAATTCGAATTAGTTAATCAAATTCCAAAACGAATATCAAACATTGAATAAAAAATCAAAAAGCACACACTATGTATTGTAAATATGTGTAGTACAATCTGAGTCGTTTTTAATACATGACATTACTTTTAACCAAAAATTAAACTAGAAAGGACAAATTTACTCATATAAAAGTAAAAAAAGACGTTTTAAAATCATTACTAATATATTAAACGACATTATAAAACATTTTTCAAATTTTAATTATGAAATATTGAATAGTCCATTTAGACCATTTGAATCTACTAAAGTTTTCTCACCAACTTATTCCATTCACACTCAGAATTTATCATATCAAGTTAAGTAGTGCTGAAACTAAAGGAGAGAGAGATATAGGCTTGCATTATTATAAAAAAATAAAATTAGAGTTAAATATTATTTGAATGTTTAATTTATAAAATATGTATATAATATATATTCTATATATAATCAAAATATATTGTTTGCATATATTTCGATCAAATTGATAAACTAGACAACTAACTTTACTAGAAGTTGGATTGCCATTGTGGACTTTTAAGTAGCAGCCAAAGACTAAAACAAAGATAGCTATCAGAGTAGTTTGGATAAGGAATCTTTTTCCTTTCCCATTGGAGTCAAACTCAATGTTTTAAAAATCATTTTTGGAGCGAGTAGCGGAGTAGCGCATAGTTATGAGAAAATTGTATGAAATAACAAATTATTAATTCAAATTAAATGTTATAGTCATAGTTTATTTTATTTATAATTCGCAATAAACATCCCATTTTTTTGCCATCTGATTCAGTATACGATTTGTCATTTTCGGTATACAATTACCCATTCGGTATATAAATTTATAAAATGCATTTGTATTTGTATAAAACGAGAGAAAAGTGTATATACAAATACAAATATATATATTTTCGTCCTATATACTTATAATTATACAAATACAGATCTAGTTATATAAATTACAATGTATAAATGAATTTATACAAAACTGAACAATTTGTATAAAATTGAATGTATCTAGCGAATTATACAAATCAAAAACTCCATAGCAAGCATAAAATTTGCTAGGGAGAGCAATTATGCAAACTATTGCTATAACATACAAATATGATTTTTATGTTTGCTATATGTGAAAGTTGCATTTAGGGACGAAGCTAATTAGAGGTTAGGTTGATTGAGATTACACTGTTCAAAATATATTACAATTATATATCATGTTGATCATTTTATTTTATTTTTACTTAGTAATAGGACCTAGTTAAGTTTAGAGATTTTGGTCATACTCAAAGAATACTTGTGCCTTATCCCAAATTATAATGTAGAAACTCCATCATTCTTCATCACTTAGACCGGTAAATTCCTTCTTATATTTTTAAAGAAATACTCCCTCCGTCCCATTTTATGTGACATCATTTCCTTTTTGGTCAGTCCCAAAAAGAATGTCACATTTTCTTATATGGTAAGTATTTAAAGGTACAATTTCTCTTTTACTCTTGTTGGTCCCACTTAATATTAAAGATAGTACTCCAATACATTTATGAGGAGAAAGAAAAACGAGTCTACTTTTTAAAGGGCAATTTGGTAAACATTTCAAAGTCTTCATTTATTTATTAAACTCCGTGCCCGATCAAATGTTGCCACATAAAATGGGACGGAGGGAGTAATATATAATTATGTTCTTCAACTTGACTTTGTGTGTGCACATATACATACTTAAACTTGTATAAAATTGGCATGATACATAAACATAATCATTAACTTGGCTTCAGCTAGTAATTATGACCTTTAACTTTGAGTCTGCGCAAACACACTTAAACTTGTATAAAATTGAATAAATACACATTTCATCCTATATGACAATTGTATCCTACGTGGCGTCCTATGTGTATTACGTTATGTAGAACACATGTGTCTACTTATTCAATTTTATACAAATCTAAGTGTCTACTTGTGCACACTTAAAGTTGGACAAATACATACACAACTTTGGCTTACGTTTTGCCCCACAATGGGGTACAACACAGGTCAAAACAAAACAAAAGATCAAACGTCATGGCTAACGTGAACATTTCCCCACTTATCTTACATCCGATGTCACATCAGTAAAGATTTATGATACGTGTGTATAGGATATCCAAATGCAGCTGAAACTTCTCTATAAATTATCATTTTCCATCTCTGCAGAATCACATCAACAAAATTATTAAGTATTATTATGGATTCACAATCACCAAATGGTTCAATTATCTTCTCTACCATTGGTAGAACCAATTACGGTTTCGATATCTTCTCCCTCAAATCTCCATTGTCTTTCCTCAATTCTCCAATGACGGAGCACCGTCTCACAGACGGTGCATCCGTCAATTTCAACGGTCAATTCATTGACGAAGACCAAACACTGGTCTTCGTCTCTGAAAGATCAGGTGCTCCTCGCATTTACTTGAGACAACACCCTTCAGGAATCGAACTAATTCCTACTTCAATTAATAGCTTATTTCTCGATCGTCCGATTCTTCGTAATAATCGCCTCTATTACATCTCAGCTCATCAGCATTCCAAAAAAATATTCACAAGCTCCTCTGCTCTTTACTGCACTAATATCGAAGGTGACAATGAGGTAACAAGATTGACTCCAGAAGGATCCGTTGATTATAGTCCTTCGATTTCAAAATCTGGACACATGATTGCTGTTGCGTCCTATGGAAATCGTCGTTGGCCTACCGATGAATTTCATGATCTGAGTACTGATATTGTTGTTTTCCCTGTATCTAAACCTGATATGAAAACAATTGTGTGTCGACACGGTGGCTGGCCAACTTGGTCCGGTGATTCGACGATTTATTTTCACAGACAAGCTGAAGATGGATGGTGGAGCATTTTCAAAGTCGATTTGCCAGACGATTTATCAAATTTGGTTGATGAGAGTAATAGTTCGATTCGAGTTACTCCGCCTGGTGTGCATTGCTTTACTCCTGCAGCAGCAGTAGCATCATCAGACCGCTCTAAATCATCAGTTATTGCTATTGCAACTCGAAGACCCGGAAAGAGCTATCGCCACATCGAAATTTTCGATGTGGAGTCTCAAAAGTTCTTTCCGGTGACGGAATTGATTAATCCTAAAATTCACCATTACAATCCGTTCTTCTCTCCTGAATCGACTCTCCTCGGTTATCACAGATATCGAGGCGAATCGTGTTCGGGAGAAACAACAATTCCTTACTTGGACCCTGTAATTTCTCCAAAAAACGGACTGAAAATGTTGAGGCTTAACGGATTCTTCCCTGCATCCTCTCCATCCGGTGAATTCATTGCATTCAATCCAGGATTCACAGGACTCAAAATCATCAAATCAGATGGATCGAAAAAATGGACATTGATCAAAGATCGTACATCTTTCTGCAATTCGTGGTCTCCAGCTGAACCTGATGTGATTTTTACATCAATCGGACCTGTATTCGAATCAGTAAAAACAACGGTACAAATAGCACGTGTTTCGTTCAGTTCATTGAACTTTAATGACGATGATATTCCGGTAGATATAAAAGTTCTAACAGGGGAAGAGACTGGTAATAACGCATTTCCTTCTTGCTCGCCAGATGGAAAGCATGTAGTGTTTCGTTCAGGTCGTTCGGGGCATAAGAATCTGTATATTATCGATGCAGTCAATGGAGAAATGGAGGGAGGAGAAATTCGTCAGTTAACGAATGGGGCATGGATTGATACGATGCCAAATTGGTCACCTGACGGGAAACTAATTGCATTTTCTTCCAACATGCACAATCCGGATGACATTAATTGTTTCAGCATCTACGTTATTCATCCGGATGGATCAGGGCTCCGGAGGATCTACGTGGCAGGGCCGGAGGGATCAGAGGAAGTGGATAAGGAGAGATTAAATCATGTATGTTTTAGTAAGGACAGTGAATGGCTCTTGTTTACGGGCAATTTGAGCGGAGTGACAGCAGAACCGGTGTCGTTGCCAAATCAGTTTCAGCCGTATGGTGACTTATATGTGGTGAAATTGGATGGGAGTGGATTGAGACGATTGACTTGTAACGGATATGAGAATGGAACTCCAGCTTGGCACCCCTCGACTATGCCTATGGAGACTACTACAGGGGAAACAGAACGGAGAGTACTAGTAGGAGAGAAGTTAAAGGGTGAATTTGACGATGTGCTATGGATGAAGTGTTGACGACTTCAATAACATACTCAGTGTCATTCCACACGTGGAGTGCGGAAAGGGCCGTGTGTTTGTAGTCTTACCCCTATCTTATGTCTTTTGCTGCTCGCTCGTTAGTTCAGATATCATGTTGTACTTGTTTGTATTGGTTGTAGAATGGAATAAACATTATCAATAAAATCATGTTAGCTTAAATGAGTAGATAAAACTAACAATAAAAAGAATATTGAACATCAATAAATCCAAGCAACAAATCAAAGTATAAAAATACAACTTAACTTACAAAGGATGTTACCCCAAATAGGAAGAGGAGATGTTTGAATGCCTCAGTGAGGAGGTAGGTATAAGGAGAGATAGACCAAACAAATATTAGAGAGAAGTGATTAGACAAGACGTGACACACTTGTAGCTTATCAAGGACATAACCCTAATTTGATATGTTTTACTTGAGTCGAGTCTAGGGTCTATCGGAAACAACCTCTCTACCTTTACAACGTAAGGATAAGACTTCATACACTTTACTCTCCAGCCTTATAACTCGCTAGTGGAATTACATTGGGTATGTTATTATATAACCAAACTTCTAACATCAGTAATTTCAACAATTACTATTTTACAACGTTGTTTGCGCATTGTACGGGTTCCAAGGTCGTTTGGTAGAGTGTATTAGCAAAATTAATGTATGCATTAACTCTGTATATTAGTAGTATCTTGTTTGGTGCACTTTCTCATGCTATGAATAACTAATGTTTGTACACTCTATTGTGTATAGGGGAGTGTATTACTATTTACTAATACCATGGATTTCTAGGTATTAGTAATGCAAAGGAATTTAATGCATGCATTAGCATTTTAAAGACATAATCACCCCTCAAAACCCTTTTACATCTTTTTCACAATAATTGTGGAAGATATTTTTGTACAATACATGATATTTTTAATACATCAAACCAAACAATGCATAAGAAATAATTTATGTATAACTAATGCAAGCATAACTAATACAAGCATTACTAATGCAAGCATTGCTAATATACTCTATTTAGCATTATTTTTATACACTCTATCAAACGACTAGTTTAACTCAAAAATAGAACTACAGAAAAGACATTTCCTGGTAAAACTATATGTGGAACCAAATGGGCAAAAATTGAACAGTTTGTACAACAATAACAGTATAACACATCTAGTGTAATTTCATATATGCGAGGTTGAGGAGGGTTAAATGTAAGCAAATTTTACCCTGTGCAAGGCATAAAGATTATTTTCAGAAGACCCTCAACTCGAGCAAGCTAGGCATGTCTAAGCTTAAATAATTCACATATTCAAGTATCTCATACAAACCAAAAAGTGGGATCAAATAATTATTTTTTAACATTAGAAACAACTAATAAAGTGCCTTTAAAATATCCACGGTTCTGGTTCTTTATGCTTTGTAACTTTGTCTCATGAAATTCCAAAAGGTGGACCAACAAGCTTGATATTTAAGCTTGGCATCAAAGTAGCTATATATATATATATACTCGACAATTAAATACTTCAATTTTAAGGATTCACATTTAGACATCTTAACTCGTTATCACTAGGTCAGTTAAACACTCCAACTTACAATATGATCATGTATACATCTTCAAAATCTATGTGTCACATCAATGTGTACACGAAACACAAAGAAATCTCCATTTACACAATATTGGGACGGGTTGAAATGTTTAGATGTGTATATTTTCAAAATTAAAATGTTTAATTGTCAGTTGAAGTCAAGCTAAGACGCGTATATATAATGTGCCATCCATCCTTTTCCTAAGTGGGAAGAAAAAGACATCCTTTGCTTGGGAATAAACTCCATTATCATTTACTTTTGAGCATGTCAACCTTTAAAATGGAATTATCTCATGAACTTTACATTAGAGATTCTCTAAGCAAAGATGTGCGGAAAAAATAACCATCTCATCAAAAAGTTTAAGTCGTGTACACACCCTTTGCAGGTGGATTTGATTATTTTATATAAGAATCTGTCTTCATTTCCATGGCATAAAACTAAAGAACCCTAAGAAGAGTAATATATTTGAACATACTCTTTATCTTTTTCTCTTCTCTAAAACAACAACATAGAAAGAGAGAGACATGTAATATTGTTGAGGAGAATGTCGTCTGGTTCGAGATCTTTCATAAGAAGGTAACATGAATGACAAGTTTTCATATATGTATCCCGAATGATTTCGGACCAGGCTTCATTCCCCTCAACTCTGATCCAACAAGTATGTGTTCTTAAATTTTTATTTTATAATTTCTTTTTGGGTGTGTTTTTTCTCAAAGGAAAATATTTTCCACAAAAATATGTTTCTTGGAAAAAGTTTGCTTGTTTCATCGACTAGACCAAAAACGTGATTCAGTTGATAAAGAGGTGCACTTGACTTTGATTCTCATGTTGGCCCTTTACTTCGGTTACTAATATGGGGTTTGGCTTGGGGCGTGCTCTCTCTTTTGTGTCAGCAAATGAAGGATAAGAGTAAGAGTAATCGCCGCTAGTTCTATGATCTAAAAAGTCAATCTAATCTCCTTCCATAGAGTTTTGTCTTTGAGATTGGAAATCCTTGTGTAGAAAAAGGGCTTGACTCCAAGTTGTTCAAGAATATAATAGTGGTGTTGATCTATATGATCAGAGCTAACAAACACCCATAGATGAGTATTGAAAACTTGGAGAAAGAGTGCATTTTCATCGCGAATGAGTCAATTCATCAATCATAGGTTAACGTACATCTCCACATCTATAGCCTTGTTATGATTTTACCCAAGTCAAAAGGTGCACCACTATATAACACGTGCCAGTAAGACCACCAAAAGTCTTTGTAATAATAATGTACTAAAAAAGTCATAGGTAATTACCAATCCGAAGATTCATTTTAATTTGGAATTGTATATTATCCCTCTCTTGCTGAAAATTGGGATAATATACAATTCCAAATTAAAATTTTAAAGTTTTTAAAGAAATGAGCGCATTACGTCACTTGTAAGCAGGTTAAAATGAATCGAGTCAATAAACATGTATGTTGAATCACAACTCGTTCACTGTTTGTTTGTGATTAGATGAGCTATATAGTTTATTTGAGCTAAAATATGGGTCATAAATCTTTTTACTTTTCCTTAAATTTCTTTTATTCTAATAATAGAATTTTTTAAAGTTAATCCTGTCTAGCCTTAAAGGTATAATAAGAAGGTAAGTATCAAAGTCTAGAAAATCCAACTTATATAAAAATCATTCCTTTCAGCCTTTACTCCAAACAAGTAAAAGTTGTTCGCACCTACTAAAGCTTGTTTCGGGTAAATCTCTTGTATCGAAGCAAACAACTTCAATAATAAAATTGTCGCATGAATTGCATGGAGTTCCCTGATCTCGATTCAAGCTTGAATCCTCTCTTTTTTTAATTTCGGCCTCACAAGCTGGCCTAACCTGTCCATGCATGGGCTTGGGCTTTAAGGGCTTGTCCTTTTGATGTTATAACATTTTTTTTAAGTTCGAGTTTCTTAAGGTTGACAAAACCTTCAAAAAATGAATGTATATGACACTAGGCAAAGCGCACATAAAAAAAATAAGAAAACGTGAAGTGCTATATAAGACTGACACAAGTTCACATGAATGTCTTTCGTAGGTATTTTGAAGATTGCCTTAGGTAATATTTTGAAGTTGCTTTCATAGGTATTCCAATAGAGAACTAACCAATGATTCCATAACAAAATATAATGAATGTCTTGGTCATATAGAGTGTGTTAGCTTTCATAGTTGTTGCCTTTCTTATTCACAAAACAAGTGACAAAAGTGAACATAGAGAAGCAATTCTTTGGGGCACTAACTTAACATATTCTTTTTTTCTAGATGCTATGCTTACCATATTCCACTACAAGATGCTCTACCTTACTATCAACACTCTTTTATTCCTGGCAACTACTTTTCTAAGTACATTCGATGGAGCAAGAGGAAGAACTCCTACGCAAACATAAAAGATTGGGATCGTAGGTCATTTTCACTACTCTTCTAGTAGGATTAAACTAACTCATAGCTCTAAAAGATATAGAAAAAAAGTTGTTTTTACATTGACGATGTGAATAACTTTTATATTAAGAATATGCGGGTTAATACCTCAGATGGTCACTCAACTATCCAGTCTTTCCTCAGAAAGTCACTCACATGGTGACATTTTAGTGAAAATTAAAAGTTGAGTGACTTTCTGAGGCAAAAGTGGATAGTTGAGTGACCATATGAGGTATTAACCCAGAATATGCTTAATATACTATAGCATGTTGTCTTCCTTATTTTTCAATCACTATTTCTACTTTATTATGGACAATTACTTGTAGTTATTTTATAAATGACTTGGTTAGAGAATCAACCTTTTTATATTGTCGCGTTACAACTTTTTGGTATCTGGTACCCATTGGCCAAACTTATCTGATCTTACTCAACATACGGTCCATTGAAAGCGAACAAAAGAATGTGTTCCCTGTCTAAGAATTTTTTCATTTTCATATTACAATATGCTTAAGAAAGACCATAATTCCCTTGCTCATTTGAATCTTTTATGAGAACAAATCCTAATTTCCATCTTTAAACATGTTTTTGGGTTGAGGGGTGGGGGGGTAGCATAATTAGTTTCTACGATGATTTCCAGTTAATTATAAGGGGCCTAATTATAATAATAGCTGTCTATGGTCAAGTATTTATTAACTTTTAGTAGATTTATTCATATAAGCAGAGATTGAGAAAAGTTATCAAATTCACATTGAACCTAGATGATTGTCGTCAGCTCGTGTCGTAAGGTGTTGGGTTAAGTCCCAATCCGCCCTGGAGGAGGGGGTGAGGGACACAGATAAAAGGAATATAAATTTACTTTGCATTGTAACAAATCAAAATCTACAACCTGAAAGCATGCATATCACAAAACTAAGTTACCACAATGGCTAAATTACAAAAAAAGGATTCATACTTGATCATGAAATATTCTTACAATCAGGAAAATCTCGAATCCTATCGCATAGTTCTTCAAGCCGGAATTGATGTTTTCTCCACCAAAATACCATATGTACAGTAACAACGGAAGCCAATCGATAACAGAGTACAGAAAAAGCTGTCGAGGTCTGTGATCTGCTTTGTTAAAGTTTCCGATAGTTTTCAGGTATTAGCCAATTGTGATGGCAACCTGGGATGATTATGTTCACCTTCGTATGTCACGATAAGCATTGAAGCATCTTCCAAGCATCTCTCGACATGTTTCCGGGCAGGGCAACCTCTCATACTGCTACATTTATAGTATCCCCTGCATACGTCAAGGAAGGCGTTAAGTCTGCGCAAAAATGCATTAAACTTGCATAGAATCAAAGCAAGAATTGGTTGTTGTGATCAATAAAAGCGACTTGATAGAGCAACTATCACACCACGGATCCCGGAAGTAAAAGAAAAAACCAACATAACAGCATATCAATATGTGCATACTATTGAGTATCAGTTAATTGAATGAAAGAATCAACAAGTCAAGTATAACAATTGTTCTTTTTCGATTGACAAAAAAAAAAGATCGTGAAGTTAATCATTATATTAATCGAGCTCCTCACTTCACCACCCAATATGAAGTATGTCTAAACACCAAACGAGAAGGACGGGAGTCATGACTCATGTGAAAGAGATAAGCTTTCATGTTAGACTTGAGCTCCTTATAACTTAATCTTGTTAAGGATTGAGGTAGCTTTTGCAAACAGAAGCAATATTTATAGACGGAAGCGAATTCGGGATTTGAAGTTTCTGGATTCCTAAAACAATCTTAAAGATAAGATATGATAATGGCTAGGTTCATAGTCAAATATTTATTGATGTTTCAGTGGATTTCTCAATACATACACAAGGTCTAGGCAAAAGCTACTCGGTTCCTGTGAACCTGTACTTCATACTCTGCATCCGCCATCAACCACATACATTAAACATGACAATTAATCCTGGGGAATACACTTTTTCACTCTCCAACTCTATGATCAAGATGCACATGGCAAGAATGTGATTAAAATTGATAATCATAAAGTTCCGATTCGCAAAATGTGGTAATTGAGATGCAACTTACGGAAGAAGGTGTGAATAGTACCTAGGATGCGGAGAACCTTTGATCGGCTTTTGTCCATACTTTCTCCAAGAATACTCATCGGAAGGAATATCAGCTAGCTTGTTACTTACCGCAGGTATTTTGATTGATCTCTTTACTCTGTGTTTCCTATACGAAGACAATTCCAAAGTTATTAATCACCTATAAGACATTATATGATAAAATAGAACAAATATAAAAGCAAGATTAAATACAAACCTCTTCTTTGAACAGTGACATCTTCCACTGCTTCCACATTTCCCGCTTCCCTCGTCTCCCCTTCCGGAGCATTTTCTCTTGTGTTGGAACGAGCTCTGATCCGCAGAGTGTGAAGCCCCAATTAAATGAAAGCTATTACCATTAGCAACGCTACCGTCCACACTCAATGAGGATATAAATGACCTAGTCGAAGACATGGTCGGAGTACATGTTGAGCTATCAAAATTTAGACTAACGCCACTATTGCTCCGTCTGTACATCATCTCCGCAGGCTGTTTCAATTGCTGCTGCTGCTGCTGAAGTAGAAACCGCTGCTGTTGTTGCTGTTGAAGATAGTTATAGCTCGGGAAAGGCGTTTGTTGGCCAAAATTATGGGGATTTCTACTATTTGAACTTAATTCCAGAGAAGGGCTTCCTAAAGTTAGATTACATTTCACATTAGCACCCATCTCTAGGACTCGGTTTTCAGGAGAGTCGATAGGAAGTAACCTAAGAGCTTTCGCATGATCATCGATTTTGCAATTCGGGTTTTCAACAAGGATGTTATGAGGTAAAGGGGTCTTGAATTTGTTGGATTTCCTCACTCTTGCATGACCTAAAGTTGAATTCAAAAGAGTGACAACTTTCTTGAACTTGTGTACAGCTTCTCCAGTTTCTCTAACTAAATTCGTATACGAAATCTGATCATGTGTCCTAGATGATAAAAGACTAATCACTCTATGACAATTCTCAACTGCAGCCTTGTTAACTTCTTCTATTTCCTCCATTTCACCTCTCTCAACCCCTAAAAAACACAAAAATTCCGCAAACTCAAACAAGTACTACTATTGCTACGACTCAGGCTCAAACAAGTTGGGATCAGCTATACGAACACTAAATGCTTCATTTAAGCTCAACCCAAACCACACAAAAGGAAGAAAAACAAAATACTACCCCTCAAAAAAACCGCCAACAAGAATTTGGTTCTTTTGCGAATCTATAAATTCATTTCAGCCAATTGAACATTCTTGAACTGTTTCTTTTCAAGAACCAAAAAGATTCTTACATAGATAGAAATAACCAAAAAAAGGGCAGAAAGAGTTGCCCCCAAAACACAAGAACAACTACACATCCCCTCAAAAACAAAAATAAAACTCAAGATACACAACTTCAATCAACCTGAAAATTATGGAAAAAAAGAAAAACAATGAAAACAGAAGCAATAAACACCCATCTACAGTTAAAAAAGACAACAACAAAAAGGGGTTCTTGGAATGAAATTCCAAGAAACCAAAATCAACAAAGAAACCATGCTCAAACAACCAGTTTTTACATCAAGAATGAAAATTAACAGAAAATAAAACATACCCAAATGGAAAAATCAACATAAAAACAGCAGCAAATGCACTGAGCAAGACAAAAAAGCAATAAAGATTGGATCTTTACACTTTTAAGAATGAAATTAACAGAAAATAAAACATACCCAAGATGGGAAAATCAGCTATAATAACACCAGCAAGATAAAAAAGCAATAAAGATTGGATCTTTACACTTATATGATGTGTTGTCAAACCCTAGATTCTTTCAATCTTCATAAGGGGTTGGGGGTTGAGGTGGGGGTGGGTAGTTGATGAGGGAAAAAAAAGGTTTTGGGGTGTGTGAAAGAGAAGACTTTTTAGCTCAGCTAAAGAAAAAATAAAAAAACTACAAAGTCCAAAAGTATACAAAGCTGCAATCTTTAATATTTATTCCAGTATTATGATTGTTTATTTTTAGAAAACAAATGGAATAAGATTAGAGAGAGAGAATCACACAACAGTAGACTCATTAGTCAAGTATAGTACTAGCATTTGAGTACTTCAAGATTGAGGGAGAGGGAATCTCTCATTGTTTTTTTTTTTTGATGGATTATGACTTATGAGTGTATTAACAGGTAGCGGATTCAGAATTTTCATTCAAAAATTTGAAAAATAAAAATATAAACGTGTGAATAAATCAATAAAATACAATTCTAAGGAAATAGTAGTATATAATTTATAGGTACACAAAGTTAGTTCGACGCAAGGGTTAATTTTAAAAGGAGATCTACCATTATCTACAACTTGCTTCTTGTTCATGAGGTCGGTCACAATTAATATATTTACATAAATACAGAAAATTACCTCATATATACAGAGTAATTTTTTGTTGAAGGAATTGACCCCTGTAATCTCGTGGGTCCGTCCCTGAATGAGAAAATAACAAAAAAATGATTATTTATATTTGTGGATAAGTTCAAAATAATTTATGTAAGTATTTTCTCAGTTTTAATTTGTTTGTCATATTTTGTTTTGATATAAAATTTAAGAAAGCATAAAAATATCTTAATCTTGTGATTTTAAATACATTAAAATATGATTGTTATCTTCTTGATGTTTATAATTAAAATTTTAAAAAAGTTCCATTATTTTCGTCAAGTATAAATTATTAAATAGTTGATGAACCCTAAAAGTGTCAAACTTTTGACATACTTAAAAGGATTAAAATGCCTTTAGTATATATTTAATTGATTAATTTGAATATATTCTCAAATATATTTTTGTCATTTAGTGGTGTATTAATTGTCAATTATTGTAATAATAAGACCTGAGAAAAACAAAGGACCAAACTAAAACTGATGTCTCTGTCATAGACTCACAGGTTTCAAAGTGGGTCCCAAAATAATTATTCCTTCTGTTTTCTTTAATTATATTATTTTTATTCCTTAGTTTCTTTGTTGGTATTATCTTTTATAACAATAATATATTCGATATAACCAATCAGGATTGTGATAGAGTGATAAGTATGTCTATATCCTTAATCAAAAAGTTTCGGGTTTGAGCCCTCTTGAATACGAAGTAGTTTACAAATAGATAATAATATGCGTAAGATTTTATCACTAACTTAAAAGATAGAGAAGTTATTGTTCGTAGATAGTTGATTCAAGAAAAAATAATTTGATTATATTTTTTTCTTAACTTCAATTTAATATTTTATTTATTTTGAAACTCGATTAAATTTAAATTTACAAAATTTTATTTCAAAAGTGTACTTTTAAATCTTAGATGCTCAAATTCGAAACCTTAATTAAGAGTGAAAAGATTCTGAACTAATCTCATACTATTCCTAATATCCATTGATCCTTGATATAATATATTGATATCATGCAATATCAATTAAATATTTGATATTTTAAGAAAACAAGAAATATATTGATTTTTTAAATTGTACCATAGTATTATATATTAATTATTAACCAAACATAAAATAATAATTGAGACAAATACTCTTTTTTGATTAAATAAATTACTTTTTTTTAAAAAAAAACATAAATATCTTAAACTATAATACCAAATATTTAATATAATATTATAAGTGTTGTCTAGCAAGGATAATGCATATTTAGACCTTGCTTTTACCCTATGAAGATAAAGAAATTTATCTTTCTTTTCATTTTCAGATTTGAGATCATAGTATTATCTAGAAAGTTTTTACCTTCTTTTTCTTTGTAATTATAATATGAAATTTTTCAACGTAAATTTGATTTTAATTGCATAGCACTAGTCTGGGATATTGTTTCCTTTTGATTCGATTTGAGAGTATAATAAGGCCAGAATTTACAGTAATAGTATAAAAATTGCTTTATTTCGTCTTGTCATTATTGTTGGAATAATTGAGAGCAAAAAAAAGGTCACGTAATAAAAAAGAACACAACTTTTTCTTTTTGTGGCTTAAAGAGCATAGGAGAAAAAAAAGTACCTAGGGATCTGGCATATAAAGTTACAAACAATCATAACACAAATTTTAAATTAATGTATAATTGAAATCTCTTATTCGAGTTTTGGATATGTAAAAGAGTTTTATTAGAGAGGCTTTTGTTTAAATAGGTTTTACTAGCACGAATTTGAATTATTGAAGCCCCAATATGAATATCAAATACGAATGAAAACAATAAAAGAAAAAGATGAATCGCTATATAAGCTCAATAACTTGTTGAATGATGTTGTGTTGTTACATTTGACTTCTTGGGCCCTTTTCAATCCTACACTTCATTTTACTCTTCAAATTTAGAGTTCTCCGTTTTTTCAGACAACCAACTTCAATTCAATTCTCGATTTTATTTTCTAAAAAAGAATCTTTTTCTCTCTCCTTAATATTGTATTATTATTTCTATTTCATTCTTATTTGCTTATTTCATAATATAAATCCTTTATTTCTTTTTCCCAATAATTACTTTATATAATTTTCATGTGATATAAAAAGAAAAAAAAAATTATTTAATATAAAATTATATTTTATTCTAAATTTTTAAATAACATAGATTGCAAGAAAATATTATATAATATACAAATTAATGGATAAATTCAAATAAAAGTGAAATACAATTACATAAACATTACATAAACACTCAATTTTCAAAATTATTGTGTTGCTCTCATAAATGCTCTATTAATGCATTACGGAGTTCAAAATGAGCATTTCTGTCCTTAATTTTTTTTTATGTCTAGCTAAAAAAAAATTCAAATCGGAGATTTTCAGCTACCACCATTTTTGTGGTTGAAGTTGGAGCCTCTACATCATCTTCAATTGGTGCATTAAGATCACATTCATCCTCAATTATCATGTTATGTAGTATAATACATGTAGTCATTATAACATGTAGCATTTCCTTTCTCCAAAAACGTGATGGTCCTGCAATAAGTGCAAAACGTGATTGCAAAACTCCGAATGCACACTCAACATCTTTTCGGCACGATTCTTGTTTCATCACAAAATATTTCTTCTTTTATTTGAACAATTCTTCATCTTATCATTTTAATTTTGTGTATTTTTTATAGTGAAAATTAATAATAAAATCAAATTATATTATTGACGAAAATTAGAAAAAATTAAAATACTATTAATTCAGGATGAAAGTAGTATATATTAAATAATATATTTTTTAACATATTATATTACATTTAAAAGGAATTATGAATATTAGATATTTAATTAATGACATCATATGTAAAATAATATGTTAATTAGAAAGTAATAGAAATAGTAATAAAATATTCAAAAAGTGAAATAGAGAGTGTGAATAGTAGTTCTCTAAATTTGGAGAACTACTATTCACCTCTCTAAATATGAAGAATAGAGAGTGATATGAAGGTGGGTTGGAGTGTTCATTCTCTATTTTACTCTCCAAATATAGAGAATGAAGAGTGAAATAGAGGTGGATTGGAGATGGTCTTAGTACTTTAGTCTCTACAAGGTAAAGGTAAGGTTAGTGTGCACTCCACCTTCCCCAAATCTCATTTATAAGATCCTCCATGGTGACGTAGTACAAATCAGTTAGAGCATATCTCATGCAAATTATCATGTAGAAAATGTGTATCTACTTGTTCAACTTTTGACAAGTTTAAGTCCATTTGTGTATGCCTAAGTTGGAGGGCATAGATATGTCAAAAGTCCAGTCAAAAGACACATTTATGCATTTTTAGTTTTATTCAACCAAGTCCAGGGAGGACTAGCAATAGTTTCGGTGCAACCGTGCAAACTAAATAAACAAAGGGCACCACGTAGGACGAAATTGTCATGTAAGATGTCACGTAGAACGTATGTATCTATTTGTTCAACTTTATACAAGTTCAAGTATCTACTTGTGCACACTCAAAGTTAAACAGCAAAAACGTGAAATGAGGTCAAGTTAAAGAGCATATTTATAAATCATGTCCAAACGGAGCCAAGTTCAAGGTGAGCAATTCACATATCACTTGAGTAGTAGTAGTACAAAACCTCAAGAATAGACGATCTACTAGCTGAAAAAAGAAGGTTCCGTTGAAGAGTTTATGAAGGATGCAGTTGAACACACAAAATCCGCCCTAAAATTTGTGTTTGTTCACTAAACTATGCTGGTTGGAGGTTAAAAACAGACATGAATATGAAAGCATAATCCTAATTCACAATCTACAATAGTACAGTGCAGTGTTTCAAACTTACAACAGATTAGAGAAACACCATTTCAACTTGAAAGCATCGTATCTCGCTAGTGCCATAAGTGCTAAGCTCTTCTCCTTTATGGTCTCGTTGCTAATTTGCTTCTGATTTGTAACAGTAGCAGCGCCAGCTGCTGTAAAATAACCTGCACGTCTAATCGCTCACCACATTTCCTAATACGAGACTTACTAACTAAGCAGTTCCGGGCTGCTAATTCAACTTATGCACGGGGGGTTGTACAGATTATCGAGTATGTGAAGGCAAAAAAGAACAGTTCAAGAAGACATAAGGCTTGGAACCTTGCGAGCATAAGCCAACACCATCACGAAATCGTTAGCTGATGAACCAACTATTGCTGGAACTCTTTCGGATGTGGTAGATTGAAGCCACATATCAACTAAACTATTCAGTTGTAGAGTGGGAACTATCAACTGTCCCATATATCTAATCTCAACCTACAAGAGAACAAAAACAGTTGGCACAACATAAATATCATCAAATTTAGTATGTTTTTGACACTGAGTTTTACGACAAGAGAAAACTCTCTTTCTTCTAGCTAGGTACAAGGACAATAGTTTCTTTATTTTTAAGCAAGACAACAAGTGATATCAGCCACACTTATCACCCACAGGCTATGTTGTTCGGACTCTTCAAATCCTCCAAAAGTAGTGCCTTCTCGGATGAAGAGTCTAAGCAACATAGACTTCAACAATGTCAGCAGGTGCATGTCGGATCCTCCAAAAGTGGTGCCTTTGTAAGAAAATGGATCTTGGGTCTAACTCAGCCCCAAGAGCTATCATAGGGTGAGGATTGTCCAAGACCATATAAGCCGACCAATTACCCATCCCATATCTGATGTGGGACTCTTAATAGCCTTTTTGGATTATCCGACACGGGTGCAACAGTACTTTTGAAGAGTCCGAGCAACCTAGTCCATAGGTACCTTCTGGACAAATTTGATTGATAACATAGATATGGAAGAGACAGCAAAGGTAATGCATAAAAAGAGAGTAGTTCATGGAGATGCTAAAAATACGAAAAGCTGGAAATCGCCTACTCGTCTTGGCATTCACTTAAGTCAAAATGAATGACAGTAACTTAGAGCCAAGCTCCTGTTTACAACTTTGTCCTCATCAATTCCTAAAAAGAGAACACTTTAAAAGGAAAAGAAAAAAATGAAGATAACAGGAAAACAAAGTATTTAGCTTCCAAATTCCCACTTCACAATAACCAATTCCTCATCCTTATATGTGAAGTTATAACTGTTCATTTAATTCAAAGTTCTGTCACCAATGCACAAAAATGTCGCGCTAGTTCATTTTGAAGTTTGGGGGCGGGGAAATACTGATACAGTTTCTGGCCCCCTTTTCATTACCCCTTAAATTTTCATGCTCGACCAGTCTTCTTGAAAACCAAGTTCTAAAACTGACAGGACCAACATTACACCCAACAGAATAATGAATTACAGGAAATCATCTTGAAACCAGAATAGGTAGGATTGTAAACAAATGTGAATAACATTTATTGATTGCTAAACTGCCAAAATACAAAAAGATAATTACCTCATCTTCGCTAGAAAGATTCAACTTCTTCATCAAGTACTTTTGGATGAACAAAACTGGAATATTACCATCCCTGCAGTAGAATGTAAAATATATGAATACAATTATACAATCATGAGCTATACCTTTCAGTGAAGAGCAAAAAAGGTGCATAGATGCTTCGTCAAATTCTCAAGCTAAAGGCAACTTAAATCAAATGCTAAATTTGTCCTCACAACACACTTTATGCAATCAGGTTGTTTTTTTGTTTAGAATTAATCTAAATGTACTCAGACTTAAAGCATATGAAGGTCAGCTCAAGTGATCTTGAAAAGAAACAAAGTAGTCACCATAATCTGTCACTTCTATTCTTCCTTTTTATTTGTATTCGTAGACATCCTATACCCAAACACAAACTATCACACAATCACGGAGATGGAGAGGAAGAAATCATAATTATCATTATCTGTCAATTCTAGTTTTCCTTTTTACTTGTATTAGAAGAAATTGGATATGACAGCCACATAGCTATGCAAACAGAAACTATCACCAAATTGTGAAATTGGAGAAGAAATTCTGCATCCCTCTTCCAACTTCTCACTCCAAGAAGGGCATAAAATATTAAACCCTCCGTCCCAATTTATGTGACATTCTTTCCTTTTTAATCAGTTCTAAAAAGAATGACACATTTCTATATTAGTAACAATTGAATTTAGAACTTCCCATTTTATTCTTTAATTAGATGATTTATTGCCACTGAAATACCTATAGCTTGTTGAAGACCACAAATTTCAAAGGCTCTCATTCTTAAACACCGTGCCTAATCAAACACCATCACATAAATTGGGATGGAGGGAGTACCACGTTTCAAGTGTCAAACTTCATGAAGCTATAGACATTCTTTGTGCAAACTAAATGACTTATCAGAGCATAATACAGAACCTAGGCAGAATAGCAGGATAAATCAATCGTTTCACTACGAAATCAAATGATATCTCAAAAAAGCATACTTTATTCTCAAGTAACCTGCAGAAATCTGGGGCAAAGGTGCACTTCCGTCCCTGAAACAGTTAATTGCAGAGTTAGTGATAAAACCAATTAATAGTTCAATCTTAACTCTATATACATAAAAACAGAGAAGTTCTGTAAAATAAAAGAAGATTCTTACTGGTCTTCAGAGGCCACTAATGAGAACCAAATTGGATTAGTCCTCCTTTCACATTTGACACTGATTGAATCCAGCACAGCTTGTGGTGATATACTAAATTCTCCAAAAGTTGATGCCTTTTTTCGGCGAATTCTTCGCAACTTTTTAGTTTTTTCTGATTCTGCAGGAACCGGAACACAGCTGTATTTGTCACCTTGGACCTTCAATTTCTGTCCATGTTCTTTGTCATGGCAATGCAAACTTTCTGTTTTACAAACAGAACCCTGTGAAGTAAACCTTGAACATTTGTTCTTGTTTGCTACTTCCACCAAACAATCCAAAGGTTTCCACAAATCAACTTTGCCTTCTTGTTGTTCAGTGCCATTGACAGTTCCTTTGTCCGGTGTGGGATGGCTAGAAGGCTCAGCATTGGAATAATTCTGGAAAAATCACATGAGTTCAACGATATAGTAATATTCACAGTTAACTCGGGATACCATTGACCAAAGAAAAACATATCAGGAAAAAAAGATAGAACATTTCAGATGCCGAAAGTCAAGAGAATTAATATAGTTATATTTCACAATGTTGTAGATTCACTCTGTGTGAATATGCTAATAGTATAGAGTGTACTTCCTAATTCTGAGATGGTTAGGAATCTCAGTATTTAGATAGATTTTATTATCTAAAATAGCCTCTCTTTTTTTAATTCATGTACTCTGAACTTTAACTTATTAAGTAGAGTAAACTCCTGTATAAGGAGCTTTCCTTTGAAAATTGAACTTTTTGGTTACTGTTCTAAAAGGCCTTCTACTTTTCTCTTTTTTCTATGGTATCAGAGTTCGATTATTAAATTTGTGGCCACTATTCTGCAAAAGCCTTCTTCCCTTCTCTTCTTGGAATTAGAGTTAGGGTACTAAGTCCCTCCTTCAAAACTTGAATTTCGGTTATTATTCCATCAACTTATTCCGTTACTTCTTAGCCGTCAATTCGAGCTACATGGATGATGTCCTGGTGATTTGCAAAACCGTTCCTCAATCCGGTGGTTAAGAACAGATTACTTCCGGTATGTGATGTGAGAAGCACGTCGTTTTGCTTTTCAGTTATCATAGAGTTTTGAGGAAGAAAGGATTCTAGCACCACTTCTCTTTTTGGTGACTGTGCACTATTTCAATGACAATATTTGGACAACATTATACAACTGGTTGTTCCTTCAACAATAACTTGCCTGTCACACACCAATTGACTTCACAGTTTCAGTTGAAAACTCAAGTTGCTTACTACCTTGAGTTTGAGGTGGGATTTTAAAAGTCAAGAGAACTAATACCGTTATACATTAAAATATTCTCGATGCATTCTATGTATCTAAGTTAATAATATAGGATATTCTGGCTAATTCTGTATTCGTTGAGAATCACGATATTTAGGTCATTTTCCAAATTTCATGTTCTATAAAATTACATACATAAGGTCCAAAGGACATGACTTTACCTGCCTTTTACTCTGAGAAGACTTTGTCAAAGTGTCTGGTGAGCTAGAGCTATCTGGCTCTTCTCCAGAATCTTCCTCATTCTTGATAGCTTTCTCAGTGGAAAAGGTTGAGCCGCGTAATGCTTTTCTTGCCACTGATTTTGATCTTCTTCCTGTCATTCCAGTATGTGTAGATACTCTGGGAGTGCTGACGCCCAATGATGAAAGTGATCTCTCTTTCCTTCTAACTGGCAATGTAACTGAAGGCACAATTTCAGGCGCCTTCACTTTTCGCCTCTTATAAGGGAATATCTTTGCTCTTACATCTTCTAGCTTATGATCAGGCCTGAAAAATCAAATTTAAAAAGGAATGGGAAACAACAAACATTGTCAGGAAATCTCCTCACATTTATGGAATGATAGAAGAAAAATAATAGGCATATTAATAGATACAGACAAAGTAGCAAAGTTAGTGCTAGAAAATGAAGAATTATGTTGAACTAGCTTAGTTAATTGGTGAAAGCGATCCATTAATACTTGCTAAAGGCTAGATGTTTAAAGAACCTTTTTGGTTGGTGTAAACTTGAACATGTAAATAGACTTGATAAATTCAAGGATTTTGTTAGCCCCTTGAATTATATCTACTAATCACAGGAACCATGTACAAGAGCTAATATTTGCACAGCTGTTCTAGTCATCAACACAAACTTTGGATGCAAATTAACGAAATTATCACTTTACTTGATAATAAAAAAAGAAAAAGAACGAAGTTACTAAACTTAGAAGAAATCTTTGGCTTGAAGTTCTGGGTGGCGGGACAAAAAGAAGAAGAAAAAATGAAAAACTAGAATATTATAAACAACTGTAGAATTGAGTACTCAAGCACAGATACACATGTCAAAAATTAAAAGAAAAAGAACAAGGAGTTAAAAGAAAAATATGACCTCAATTTCTCTAATGGCACACAGCCTAAGTCGATATTGCATACTGGACAGCATTCCAAATCTTCATCCGAGAGCTTCTTATAGATGCATTTCCTGCAAACTTGGTTGAGTTCCCAAAGAAAGTTGTCAAAACAATGCGTTCATGTAAAATACTTTAACATAGCACAAACCAGAATGCAAATTTCTCCCTTTTAATATGAATGTAATGAACAATCAGTCCATTCATTCAACAAGAAGTCTCAAACAATTTATACTGGTTACGGAAATCACAGGATGTTGCTTCTCAGGGGATGATAAAGAAATTAACCTTATAAATGATTGCAAAATATAACAGAAGCATTTTTTAAGGATCCCCAATTTGCTTATGTGCCTAACGACAGAAATGGATCGAGAAGCATATATTGATACCTATGCTTGAGACAAATTTGTCACTGAGATCACATTACTGGACACAATGAAATATAATAGGGGTATAGGATACAAATAGATATTTTCATTTACGGAATTGTGTGGAAGCTTCAATTTCTACAATCTACATATTAATAATCAAGGGTTCTCAGTACAAAATATTATCTCGCAGTGCATGTAGCATTACAAAGAGAATTCCGCAAACCTCAACCAACTGATTTAATCTACATACACTGATGGTGCAAAGATTTCTTTTTTACACTGTCAAACTTTCCTTTCCTTTGGTAACCAACTCACTCGTACTATAGTTAATCATTTAGGATTTAACTTATATACCGACTCTATAAAAGATATTTACACAAGTAGTCACAGTTACAAGTCATTTACCATCTTTTGCAGGTTATCAATTTGCTTACCGTATCTTACCTCCAATTGTCTTTTAAATGACCTGATAATGCAAATATTGCTTACACTATAAAATCTAAACTCAATACCTATTAACTAACCCCTATTATAAACCAAAAAAAATAAAATTACACCAGTTGTATATAAAATGAGATTGATCAAATAGGTGGTAAGTCCCAATTATTTCATAATGACAAATATATTGACCTTAGTTCTAATTACCCTCGAATCATTAAAATACAGAGCAGGTACAGAGTTGTAGCTAGTTCATATACAACAAAAGAGTAGTGGAATCCTCTAACTTCTTGAGCACATATGAAACACTCAGATGTATAGGAAGCTATATATACACAGTTCTACCAAGCTTAATCCATGCAAATGGAGCAAACCCAAATCAAGAAATAACAAAAAGAACTCCAAATCATTGAAAAATACGACCAACTAGGCATAACACATAAACGTGCCCTTTAACTTGGTCTCAACTAGCATCTTTTGTATAAATTAAACAAGTAAACACACCCGTTCTACATGGCATAATACAAATGTATTTTACCCTAATTTCCTAGTAGGACGCATGGTTCTACCCGTTCAACTTTGTACAAATTTTGAACGCATAGTCAGCTGAAGCCAAGTTAAAGTACACGATTTATGTATTATCACATGTATGAATACATAGCTAATCGATGCAAACCTAAATCGAAAAAAACTCCAAAGAATTGAAAAATTCAAATGACAGATTAATTAAGCAACTAATATAATCAAAAGGAACAGAATTACTCAACTTACATGTATGAAGACATTCAGAAATAGTAGTAGCATCTCTGAATAGTTTGTGACAAAGAGGGCAACTCATGCATGCCACAATCGACTCTCTCTTCACCAATTGATTCTTCATATTTTCTTCTCAATCAAAAACTGAATTCTACCTTAACGTTGCATGCTACAAAAGAAATTCAACACATTCGGGTCTCTAAAAATCACCTACATTTCTGAATTCGACCCGAAACACACAAGTAAAGAACCCGGAATTATCCAAAACGGGTCGTATTAATTTGAAATTGAGCAAATGGGTCGGGTTGATTTGGGGAAAGGGAAAGTGGGTTGGCGATGAATTTGGTAGGGTGGGGGTAGAAACCGGGGTGGGGGTGGGATGATCTCTTCTTCTTCTTCTTCTTCTCTGTGTGTATAAATCTGCAGTTTTGTGTATTGGGTTTGAGACGCAGAAATACAGAGCCGCAGTCAAAGTAGTAGTTTTTGTTTTGGTTTCCCACGTGTTAAGTTTACTTCATAGTCGATATCTATCAGGTTTGTGAGTTTCCTAAGCTAATAAACGCTAGACGACACATATAAAAAAAATATTATTTAAATTAAATTTTTTTAAATAGAAATCAAGAGACAAGTATCAAAAACACTCCTAAATTTAGTACAAATTATTAGTTTCATCTCCGAACTATTGACAGCCTTAAAAATGCCCCTTTACTTGACTAATTGAAGCTAAATACACCCCGATCTTGCAACATTAGTGAAATACACTCCTAAATTCTCGTCAAGTTTAGGGGTGTATTCAATACTTCTCTCGATTTTTATTAAGAACTCCATGCTCTCCTACAAGAGTTTGACACCACTTGATATGTCATGTTGCATATCGGAAGTGTATCTAAGATTAATTAGTCAAGTAGAGAGATGTTTTTAAAGCCGTGAATAATTCAAAGATGAAACTAATAATTTGTGTCAAGTTTAGAGGTGTTTTTGATACTTCTATATATATTCAGATGTTTGCCTCCCTCTTTTTCTCTACCATGAAAACGATATAGCAATCAATGAACATGGCCTAATTAAATAAACTTCCTCCCTATCTTTATTGTATAAATTTGGTCATACCATTAATCGTTATGGGGATAATTCTGCTAATATAAATAAAATAAACCTCTAGATGAATCAAATAAAGCCACTAATTCTGGTGAAGGTGGTGGCAAAACTAACCCTACAAAGGATAATATTGAGGTGAAACTATCAAATTACATAAAATAATTATATTTTATCTCACTAATTATTAATTCCATATAAGATTAATTCAAGTCAAATATATCTAGAATCATAATTTTTGCTACCAGATTCACTGAAATAGGGAAAGAGACGAGCGAGAACAAGAAGGAGGCGAGTGAGATTTGTCTGTATATTTCAGATACATGTGAATCACACTAGATATACACTAGATACATGTATCTAGAGGTGTCAAAAATGAGTCCAACTATAAGTAACCTGCACAATCCACCCAAAATTTATGGGTTGGACTCAAAATAATTTGAATTGAGTTCAATCTCAACCCAATCAAATCTCAACTCATTTTAAGAGAATCCTCAATTGCGCCCAATTTAATCTCCAATTTTAACCCGTTTTAAAACTCCTTATTTGCATTGGTGTAATGTATGTTACTACATTGAAGGTATGAATTATTATCTTATTTTATATCTTTTAAGATTTATCTATCCATTTGTAACTTCATTTTTAAAATTTTCTTGAGTTGAAATTCAAATTGTGGTTATCAAACTTAAATAACAATACATTAAAATTATTGAGATTAAGCGGGTCAAATTGGGCAGGTCTCAACCCGCTTTTAAGCCCATTTGAGCCCAAAGTAAACTTGGGCGGGTCAAAACTCAACTCAATTTCTATGTCAACCCATTTTAATATCTCCAATTTCAACCCAACCCGCCCATTTGACACCCTATATGTATTATGATTCCGCATGTATCTGGTGTGATTTCACATGTATTTGGGATACCAGATAAGCGAGCGAGATAGGAAAATAGCGAGCAAGATTTGTCTATGTATCGCAGATACATTCTAATCCACATGCATACAATGTATCTAGAACAAATTATACATAATTTTAACCCCTTGTATCTGGATGTATCTGGACACAAACCGATAAAATTTATAATATTGCAAAGTGATATATTTAATAATTAATTCATAAACTAGTAAGATTTATCTAAGTTACCCTAATATTTATGGTTCCTCAATAGTGCAATGTGGTTCATGAAAATCTAATGGCAAAAATAATGAAAAAACACACATGAATATTCAAATCATACAATTATTTTGATCATATAAGACATAAAATATATGGTAAGATTGATAGACATTGCACATGAATATGTTAGGGAATAAATGCCTTCATTATTAACAAAAGAATATAATACAACAACAAGGCATTAAGCAACTTATACTAAGTTATTATTAGACAAAACGATTTATAAGGTTAGTTTTAAACAAGAAATATTATAGGGCAAATTACAGAAATCACATACTTTTAAGGTAAAATTACAGTTCATCCCTTAAAAGTTTATAATTACAGAAATCCCTCAAAACGGATACAATAATATAAGCGTTGATACATTAATCTGATGTGCGAGTTACATTAATTGTTAAGTAAGACACATTACATTTTATACATAATACACTAATCTGATGTACATAATTTTATACATAATACACTAATCTGATGCGCGAGAAACAATAATATAAGTGCGTGAGATACAACAATATAAGCGCTGATACATTAATTTGATGCGCGAGATACACTAATCTGATGCGCGAAAATGAGGAATTTTGGAAATTTATAAAACTTATAGGGGATAATGATAATAACTAAACTAAAAGGTGGAATTTCTGTAATTTTTCCAATATTATATATAGCTCTAAATAAATTACATATACAGAAATAAATATGCTACACTCATTATTAATACATGCAAGCACTTCATAATAGTAGCATTAATACATAACACACTATTCAATCGGGACAAGCACCAGCTATAATCGATGAAATTTTGATCGATTATATTCATTTAAAAAAAGTGGACTTGATTTCATCCATTTCTGTTTTTGCATTTCTCCATAGCCCTTGGTGCTGAAGTAAAATTCAAAAAATAATCCAGTATTAATTACAATTAATATACTAAGTAAGCTATTTGGTTAATTAAGTAGAACAATTTTGCAACAAACTAATCCAAAGATAAAAAAAAATAACAATAAAACCTTAATTAATGAGTAATATATATCATATATCATACCTAATCCAATTGCTTCAGTTCCTTTCATGATGCGCAAGCGTTTGCAAGAATCAACAAACATCCTGTTCATTGAAATAAAATTAATAATGTAATGTTATTAACTAAGTGAAAATCTAGGGGGCATAAGTATAGTGTGATGTCCATGACGGAGGATGGGTCACAGAAGGATTGATAGATTTTTAGGTTGATAAGCTTTTGAAAAAAGGGTGTAGATGACATGTCTTAGGAGAATTCCACATTGAAATGAGAGAGAAAAATGAATTTTTTTTATAAAGCATAAATAAGTTCACATGGTACACACTTATGATTTCGAAAATAACATAGAACAAAGGACAAATATGTAAGGTCTATAAGGCCGAAGGAGACAACACATGTACTCTGTTATAGGGTGTAGTGATAAATATGCTATCAAAGTCAGGTTTAATTTCTCTTTTAGTACGGCGGTGGGGCAGACCTATGAGAGGAACAATGAGCCCTTAGAGTGAGTGTATGTGATGCCTATGATGGAAGGCGGACTGATGAGGAGGAGTTACATAGAAGTACCATCAAACTTCTAAGCTAGAGAATTCTAAAGAAAAGGTGTACATGACACCTTCAACAAATCCCACATCGAAAGAGAGAAGGAAAGTAAAAATAACTTTTATAAGGCATAGCATAAGTTCATATGATATGCACACTTATATGCTCGGTCAGTGGCGAATTTACAGCCAAAAAATAGGGCACCCGCACCCGTGGTCTCTTCGTAAAATTAGATATTTTATATGTATATTTTTTAAGATTTTGTATAATATTATATTCTTGCACCCGTACTATAAGAAGTCTAAATGGTTCACATGATTAAATGTTGAGCTTTTGACCTTGAGGATTAAGGATCAATTCTCACTTCAATATATTTTACTTGGTGCACCCATGTTCGAAAAATCCTAGATTCGCCTCTGTGCTCGGTAATGGCATAGCGCACAAGAATAAATTTGTAAGACATTGGGTCAAAGCTACTATATATCAATATATTTAACTTAAATTCCTCACAAATAGATTTATAAAAAAACATGTTGACAGTGAAAAAACACTTTTATATATGCCATTACTACAGTTTAACATGTGATAGCAAGTTAATTAAAATCTTTATCATGTCATCATCCATTATTGTCTACCATAAAATTTATTTGTAGTTACCTTATAAACAACTTAATTATTATAACTATATTTTACACCATTAATGAGTATATATAAATTAATTTTCATAAAAATATAGTGTATAGTTGAGGTGTCAAAATCTTACCCCCATGGGACATCTCCAACAAGCATCCAATCACCATCTTTGTCTTCATAGGTAGGAATATAATCAGAACTATTCAAAAGGTCCATCAGTTTCCTCTCATTCATGAAATCTTTCATTCCTTCGACTATTTCACAGTTTCATTTCAGTCAGTAATAAAACATATACATACAAATTATAATATATCAAAAAATAGAATTTAACTAATTATATACGCTAACATACAAATCTATTTATTGATCTATATGCTTCGATTGGAACTGAAAGTTTCAGAATAGGTGGCTGATATACCACAATAATCAAACCTCCTTTTAGTTTTTTTATTCGATTCAGATTTATGTTGGCTTCATTGGGAGGCTCGTGTAGTTTGTTATGTCAGCTTCAGAATGATAAGTTGTGTTGGAATTGATAAAGTTCTATGTATATGCTTTATTAATATAATTTTAACACTTA
>JAJOOO010002754.1:0-35454 GCA_029582685.1 Solanum piurae
AAAGGACCATTTTGACCCATTTTCTCTACTGTGAACAGGCGCGTGGTGCTCACTTTTTTTATTAATTTAATTTAAATTAATTTCTTCAAATTCGACCCGACCCAAATCGTTTCAAAAAAGAAAACTCTTGTTCTCCATTTTTCATTTCTTAGTTTCTCTTATCATTTTCTTCAATCATAGGCATTGTTGAAGATCATCTCCTACAATTTTGATGTTTGTTGGTCAAATTTCTTGGAGAACTAGAGGAGTAAATAATTAATTGAAGATTAACAGGTTAGAATAGTAACAATAGCAAATCGTTTCAGCTGCAAACTAAAACCCTCATCAGCATGTATATCGGAGAAGTTGTTTGTGGTTTCAATGGCGAAGAATAATTCGTTGAAATCGATAGTAGTGCGGGTATTTGGAGCCATGTCTTTTGAGTGGCTGGCGATTGGGCTTGTTTTCAAACCATGGATTGATAAAACCTGAGCTTCAATGGACAAGTCTCGGAAACATCTTGTGACCTCGCCGCCGATCAAAGTTCAGAAGCTGGCAAGTCTCAGGTCGATGTTGATCCTCCCGAAAAACAACTAATTTGAGAGTTTGGTTTGATTTTTGGGTTCTCAAAACTAAATGAAATTAAGAAGAAATGAAACCTCGGACAACTTTAAATTAGTTTTTTCGATTGGAAATTAAAACGAATTCCTACCTTATTGAATGGATTTCATCAATTCATCATAGAGTACCTAGCTATGACTCTTTTGTTGGGGAAGATGATGAATTTGAATGGAGTAAATAATTAATAAAGAAAATAACTTAAATGTGGCAGTTTTTAATTGGGTTTTGGCATTAAAAACGGACCTTCACACGCATCATGTGCGTGTTCACAAACATAATGAGAAAATGGGTCAAAATGGTCCTTTTACAAAAATATTCAATACTTTTGTGGGGTGATAGGACATCCTCAAAGTTAAGGTGTTTTTTTGAAAATTAGAAACAACTTCAGTTGAGCTTTTATGTCTTTTCTCATTTTAATATACAAAGTTATAAATTAGTTATACAATATTGATACATAATATAATATAGATGAAGACATTTTGTTGAATTTGTTTTTGTCACATGTATAACATGTAAGAATCCACACTGGGAAACTTTCCATTGTCATTTCCAGAGGTCCTTCTCTCTTCGAATCAAACATGGCAGAACTACATTAAACTTGAGTGGTATCCATTTGGATGTTCAAAAATCTCACGAGCACCATGAATCCAACTCGATGAAGATTTCTTCAGTTCAACATTGTTGTCATCTTCATATATCAAGGTAAAGGACCTAATCCCCTTGTTCATCACCTAAATCAACCTTAATCAAACGAATAACCTAATTCATCCTTAACTCGTGCAGATTGAACTCAAGAGAATTGATACCACTGCATCATAGTTCAGGATATCATAGCTAATACATAGATATCAAAGTTGAGTAGTATGTTTGTCTCATTTCCTTATATCTCTACATCTAACTATATTATTTTAAAAGCATGAACGCCCTTAGTAATATTTGATTGAACATTTTACCTTTTATTAAAACACTCTAAGTACACAAAATTGATATATACTATTTTTCTAAAATAATTGTCATTTAATTATTATGTTTTTATTGGGGACCTTGAAATTAATTAAAGTTATAGATACTAAATATTTACTTGTATGTAATACGTAAAAACTCCTAAATATTTAGTACTTTAAAATTGATTTAAATTTTAACTTTCAAATCTTTTCTTATTAGTACTATATTAAAAATCCTAAACATTTAAGACTATGAAATCAATATTAATATCTTATATAAATCTTACTTAATTATTGTAACCAAAATAAATAAGTAATCGGATTCAAAATATGTTCATTTTTTTTTAAAATATAATAATTAACCTTCATATATGAATATTTTATCATTTAGGTAGATGATATTTATTTTAGTGTCAGCTACTATTTATTAAATAATTTTTTTTCTAACTGTTAATAATTTTATTGATTAACGTAAAATACACGTGCAAAACACGTACGATAATTTATTTAAATATCGGCAAGGCCCATTTATTGAATAAAAAGCAGGTTCAAACAAAAATGACTCGGGTCCAAAAGTGACCCAAGCCCAAAACAAAAACCCATCAACAACAAGCGAAAACGACCAAAAAACAAAAAAAATGAATTGTTTGAACCAAGTGCTGCTCCTATTAGCTCAATAATGGTAGTACATGGAGCTACCAGAGGTCCTTCTCTCTCAGAATCAAACATGACAGAACTGCATTAAGCTTGAGTGGTATCTATTTGGGTGTTCAAAAATCTGACGAGCACCATGAATCCAACTCGATGAAGACTTCTCCAGCTCAACATTGTTTCCATCTTCATCTATCAAGGTAAAGGACCTAATCCTCTTGTCCATCACCTAAATCAACCTTAATCGAAAGAATAACCTAATTCATCCTTAACTCATGGAGATTGAGCTAAAGAGAACTGATATTGTTGCATCATAGTTCAAGATAGCATCGCTAATACATAGATATCAAATTTAAGTGATATGTTTGTCTCTTTTCCTTATATTTGTATATCTAACTATATTATTTTAAAAGCATGAAAGTACTTAGTAATATTTGATTGAACTTTTTACCTTTTATTAAAAGAATTTAAGTAGACAAAATTGTCATATACTATTTTTCTAAAAGAATTGTCATTTAATTAGTATCCTACTATTGGGGGACCTTGAAATTAATCAAAGTTATAGATACTAAATATTTACTTGTATGTAATATGTAAAAACTCCTAAATATTTTGTATTTTAAAATTGATTAAAATTTTACTTTTCAAATCTTTCCTTATTTGTACTATAATAAAATCCTAAACATTTAAGACTATGAGACCAATATTTTTATCTTATATAAATTTTATTTAATTATTGTAACCAAAATACATAAGTAAACAGATTCAAAATATGTTCATTTTTTTGAAAATAATAATAATTAACCTTCATATATGATTTTTTTTATCATTTAGATAGATAATATTTATTTTAGTGTCAGTTGTTATTTATCAAATATTTTTTTTCTAATTGTTAATAATTTTATTGATTGACGCAAAATACACGTGCAAAACACGTACAATAATTTATTTATTTTTTATTTAAATATGCGCAAGGCCCATTTATTGAATAAAAAGAGGGATCAAACAAAAATGACTCGGGTCCAAAAGTGACCCAAGCCAAAATCAAAGGCCATCAACAACAAGCGGAAACGAACAAAAAATAAAAAAATAAATGAATTGTCGGAACAAAGTGCTGCTCCTATTAGTTCAACAATGGTCAGACATAGAGTGACAATAAATCTCTCTCTCTGAATCAAACAAGACAGAACTGCATTAAGCTTGAGTGATATCCATTTGGGTGTTCAAAAATCTCACGAGCACCATGAATCCAACTAGTTGAAGACTTTTCCAGTTCAACATTGTTGCCATCTTCATCTGTTAAGGTAAAGGACCTCATATCCTTGTTCATCATCTAAATCAACCTTAATCGAAAGAATACCCTAGTTCATCCTTAACTCGTGCAGATTGGGCTTAAGAGAACTAATAACGATGCATCATAGTTCAGGATAGCATAGCTAATACATAGATGTCAAAGTTGAGTGGTATATTTGTCTCTTTTCCTTACATCTCTATATCTAACAGTATTATTTTAAAAACTTGAACCTCCTTAGTAGTATTTGATTGAAATTTTTACCTTTTATTAAAAGATTTTAAGTAGACAAAATTTTCATATACTATTTTTCTCAAATAATTATCATTTAATTATTATCCTACTATTGGGGACCTTGAAATTAATTAAAGTTATAGATATTAATATTTACTTGTATGTTATATGTAAAAACTCCTAAATATTTAGTACTTTAAAATTGATTAAAATTTTATTTCTCAAATCTTTTCTTATTTGTACTATATTAAAAATCTTAAACATTTAAGACTATGAAATCAATATTTTTATCTTATATAAATTCAACTTAATTATTGTAACCAAAATAAATAAGTAATTTGATTCAAAATACGTTCATTTTTTTTGAAATATAATAATTAACCTTCATATATGAATATTTTATCATCTAGATTGATAATATTTATTTTAGTGTCAGCTGCTATTTATTAAATAACTATTTTTTCTAATTGTTAATAATTTTATTGATTAAAATAAAATACACGTGCAAAATACGTACGATAATTTATTTAAATATGGACAAGGCACATTTATTGAATAAAAAGATAGTTCAAACAAAAATGACTCGGATCCAAAAGTGACCCAAGCCCAAAACAAAAAACCATCAACAACAAGCGAAAACGACCAAAAAACAAAAAAATAAATGAATTGTCGGAATCAAGTGCTGCTCCTATTAGCTCAACAATGGTCGTACAAGGAGCTACCAGAGATTCTTCTTTTTTAAATCAAACATGGCAAAACTGTGTTAAGCTTGAGTGGTATCCATTTGGGTGTTCAAAAATCTGACGAGCACCATGAATCCAACTCATTGAAGACTTCTCTAGCTCAACATTGTTGTTATCTTCATCTATCAAGGTAAAATACCTAATCCCCTTGTTCATCACCTAAATCAACCTTAATTGAAAGAATAACCTAATTCATCCTTAACTCGTGCAGATTGAGCTAAAGAAAACTAATACCACTGCATCATAGTTCAGGATACCATCGTTTTACATATATATCAAAGTTGAGTGGCATGTTTGTCTCTTTTCCTTATATCTCTATATCTAACTATATTATTTTAAAAGCATGAACTTCCTTAGTAATATTTGATTGAACTTTTTACCTTTTATTAAAAGAATTTATGGAGACAAAATTGTCACATACTATTTTTCTCAAATAATTGTCATTTAGTTAGTATCCTACTATTGGGCACTTTGAAATTAATTAAAGTTATAGATACTAAATATTTACTTGTATGTAATATGTAAAAACTCCTAAATATTTTTTATTTAAGACTAAAATCTTTCCTTATTTGTACTATATTAAAAATTCTAATTATTTAACACTATAATATCAATATTTTTATCTTATATAATTCTTACTTAATTATTGTAACCAAAATAAATAAGTAAACAGATTCAAAATCTGTTAATTTTTTTTAAAAAAAATAATAATAATTAACCTTCAGGAATGATTTTTTTATCATTTAGATAGATAATAATTATTTTAGTGTCAGATGCTATTTATCAAATAATTTTTTTCAAATTGTTAATAATTTTATTGATTGACACAAAATACACATGCAAAACACATACAATAGTTTTTTTATTTAAATATGGGCAAGACACATTTATTGAATTAAAAGAGGGTTCAAACAAAAATGACTCGGGTCCAAAAGCGACTCAAACCCAAAACAAAAAGCCATCAACAACAAGTGGAAACAACCAAAAAACATAAAAAATAAATGAATTGTCGTAACCAAGTGTTGCTCCTATTAGCTCAACAATGGTCATACAAGAGGTCCTTCTCTTTCTGAATCAAAGATGACATAACTGCATTAAGCTTGACTGGTATCCATTTGGGTGTTCTAAAATATGACAAGCACCATGAATCCAACTCGTTGAAGACTTCTGCAGCTCAACATTGTTGCCATCTTCATCTATCAAGGTAAAGGACCTATTCCCCTTGTTCATCACCTAAATCAATCTTAATCGAAAGAATAACCTAAATCATCCTTAACTCATGCAGATTGAGCTAAAGAGAATTGATACCACTGCATCATAGTTCAGGATAGCATCACTAATACATAGATATCAAAGTTGATTGGTATGTTTGTCTCTTTTCCTTATACCTCTATATCTAACAGTATTATTTTAAAAGCATGAACATCATTAGTAATATTTGATTGAACTTTTTACCTTTTATTAAAAGAATTTAAGTAGACAAAATTGTCATATACTATTTTTCTTAAATAATTGTCAATTAATTAGTATCCTACTATTGGGGACCTTGAAATTAATTAAAGTTATAGATACTAAATATTTACTTGTATGTAATATGTAAAAACTCCTCAATATTTTGTATTTTAAAATTGATTAAAATTTTACTTTTCAAATCTTTCCTTATTTGTACTATATTAAAAATCCTAGGTATTTAAGACTATGAGATCAATATTTTTATCTTATATAAATCTTACTTAATTATTGTAATCAAAATAAAAAATAATAATTAACCTTCATGAATGATTTTTTTAATCATTTAGATAGATAATAATTATTTTAGTGTCAGCTGTTGTTTATCAAATAATTGTTTTTCTAATTGTTATTAATTTTATTGATTGACTCAAAGTACACGTGCAAAACACGTAAAATAATTTATTCATTTTTAATTTAAATATGGGCAAGGCCCATTTATTGAATAAAAAGAGGGTTCAAACAAAAATGACTCGGGTCCAAAAGTTGTCACGCCCCAAGCCTACACCCTAGGAGGGACTGACACTCGAGAACCATTGCTGGCCCCAAGAGAACCCTTGGTTTGGCTTACTTACTCAGCGGAAGACTTAAAACACAAGAAATAGTCTCAAAGGTTAACTCATGCAAATGTCTTTTAAGAAATATTAAACTTTGCCAAAATGGCAACTCAAGTTTCAACCATTAAATCGGGAAATAGAAAACTCAAGAACTAACATCGGATTGTCTATGAAGCCTCTAAACAACTGAGATGGATGTCAGGACAAGACCCACGGCATCCTAATGAAACTAAAACTACTAAAAGCAATAAAAGGGATCCTCCGGAAGCAAGGAGGCTCACCAACAAGTTTGGAGCTCAACTAGAATCAACGATGCGCTGGATGTTGATCCTGGTTACCTATATCTGCATCATTAAAAGATGCATGCCAAATGACATCAGTACATTGAATGTACGAGTATGTGAGGAGAATTTAAAACAAGACATAAGCTTGAAAGGAAATGAAGAACTTACCTGGCTCAACTCAACTTAATTGAACTCATTTCAATATAAAGAGTATAAAACAAGTGCAATATAAAGAAAAGCTTTTTAAAACATGGATATCAACTCTGTGTATTTAGAAATACCATAAGACTCTGTGTGTATGCAAAGATACAATATAATCTCTGAAATGTATATAAAAATACAAAATACTACTATGGGAGTTTCTCTAACCGACAACCATCACTTAAGAGATATTGTGATGATACAACATTTTGCCTCACGCTGCTAGGGCCGTCCTATACCTTGCCGAGGGTATAGAACCTGACTACTAAGTGGATCCACTAGTCTATGCTAAAAAACACTAAGGAATCATCGAAAAAGTATGACCCTTTTCTACCCATGGTGGCTACATGGTTTATGGGGGCTGGGAGTTGTCTGAACTCTCCCACATATCGGTGCTCAATACTACTCCCAAAATATGATACTAGCTCTTATGTTTAAAAACATACTTCTTTCTGTGGTTTGAGATAATTGCTCAAAACTTAGCTCAAAGGCTCCTCTTGAAAATCAAAGTTTCCTCTCTTACTTAATTGTAAAAGCATTTACTCTTTAACTGAAAACTAGCTCAAAGGCTCTTTTGGAAATTAAGGTTTCCTTTCTTCTTTAAATGTGAAAATATTTTACTCTTTGGGAATACATAGTCCCGATATACTCTTTTGAAGAAATGAACTTCAACTTTACTCTTTACTCAAGTCTTAAAAGAGTTAAATCATTTGTAAAAGACTTTTTGAAGACTCTATGAACTTCTCTTGACTTGGCTCTTAACTTCTCTTGACTTGACTCTTAACTGATCCTTGAATTGAATTATGGATTCAAGGTTTGAGATTTGTGATAGGAAAGATCTCATGCTGTTTAGGATTTTTTTTAGATAGTTAAACATGAGAAAAGATCAAGAAATCATTGTCTGGAAGCAAATTCGCGACGCGGAGATGCATTTAATTATTTGGTCGTGAAATAAATTTTGAGGAAGAATGGTCCGTGACCGCTCCGTGACGCGAAGAAACTTTCTGTGAAATGGGGGGTCAGGTCCGCGACGCGGACTGGGGCACCAGATTCGCCCGACTTTTTCCTCCTTCGTTTTCTAACCCCCAATTCATCTAAATTCAATTCTTTTTCTCCAATTCTCTTTAGATTTAGTTACCCAACATATGTACACAAGAATCTAATAAAAAACAACTCTACAATCGACCTTAAACTCTCAAGAACTCCTCAATTTCATCCCAAATTCAAGAACGAAAGCAATTCAAGAATACAACTCAAGAACATCAAAGTCTCAATCTTTTAGGACGAAAATCATACTGAAATAAACATGTTTGGCGCGTGGGTGAACAAACCCAATGCTATGTGAAATCACATACCTCATAGGGATCACCCCTTGACGGAATCCACGATCTTAGCTTTCGAGAATTTGACGATTCTTGCTTCTTCTCCTCTCTTCTCTTCTTCTTTTCTCTTCTCTAAAACCCTAACTCAATATTGTAAAAGTGTAAACTAAATTCTATCAGTTTAGACCCCAATTAATTACCAAAAAAACGAAATTAAGTCATGGAGTATGAAAAAGACCATAATGCCCTTCTAAAATCCGGATTAGACTTTCCTTATTTGAACAACCCAACTTCAAATGGGAATATCTCACTCATACAAACTCGGAATTGAGTAAACTTGGCGGCGTTGGAAAGATTATTTCAAGATCTTTCCTAAGATATCTGGAAGCACACCTAAATCATCATGAGCTAGGATTTATGGTCGTTTGAAGTTGACCAAAAATTCAAACTTAACATAACTTAACAAATTTTCCTGATGTTCATTCTTTCCAAAAACAACTCTTTCTAATTCTAGCTTTTTCTAGTTCTTTCAAATAGCGAGGTGTTACAAAACTGACCCAAGCCCAAAACAAAAGGCCATCAACAACAAGCGGAAACGACCAAAAAACTAAAAACTAAATGAATTGTCTGAACCAAGTGCTGCTCTTATTAGCTCAACAATGGTCGTACATGGAGCTACAAAAGATCCTTCTCTCTCTAAATCAAACATGGCAGAACTGCATAAGCTTGAGTGGTATCCATTTGGGTGTTCAAAAATCTCACGAGCACCATGAATCCAACTCATTGAAGACTTCTCTAGTTCAACATTGTTGCCATCTTCATCTATCAAGGTAAAGGACCTAATCCCCTTGTTCATCACCTAAATCAACCTTAATCGAAAGAATAACCTAATTCATCCTTAACTTGTGCAAATTGAGCTTAAGAGAATTGATACCACTTCATCATAGTTCAGGATATCATATCTAATACATAGATATCAAAGTTGAGTGGTATGTTTGTCTCTTTTCCTTGTATCTCTATATCTAACTATATTATTTTAAAATCCTGAACGTCCTTAGTAATATTTGATTGAACTTTTTACCTTTTATTAAAAGACTTTAAGTAACAAAATTGTCATATACTATTTATCTCAAATAATTGTCATTTAATTATTATCCTACTATTGGGGACCTTGAAATTAATTAAAGTTATAGATATTAAATATTTACTTGTATATATGTAAAAACTCCTAAATATTTAGTACTTTAAAATTGATTAAAATTTTATTACTCAATTATTTCCTTATTTGTATTATATTAAAAATCCTAAACATTTAAGACTTTGAAATCAATATTTTTATCTTATATAAATCCTACTTAATTATTTTAACCAAAATTAATAAGTAAACGGATTCAAAATATGTTCATATTTTTGAAAAAATTAATTAACCTTCATATATGAATTTTTTTTATCAGTTAGATAGATAATATTTATTTTAGTGTCAGCTGCTATTTATTAAATAATTTATTTTCTAATTGTTAATAATTTTATTGATTGACGTAAAATAAACGTACAAAACACGTACACTAATTTATTTATTTTATTTTAAATATGGGCAAGGCCCTTTTATTGAATAAAAAAAGGGTTCAAACATAAATGACTCGGGTTCAAAAGTGACCCAAGCGTAAAACCAAAAACCATCAACAACAAGCTGAAACGACCAAAAAAAACAAAAAAAAAATGAATTGTCGGAACCAAGTGATGCTCCTATTAGGTCAACAATGGTCGTACATGGAGCTACCGGAGGTCCTTCTCTCTTCAAATCAAACATGGCAAAATTGTGTTAAGCTTCAGTGGTATCCATTTGGGTGTTCAAAAATCTCACGAGCACCATGAATCCAACTCATTGAAGACTTCTTCAGTTCAACATTGTTTCCATCTTCATCTATCAAGGTAAATGACCTAATCCCCTCGTTCATCACCTAAAACAACATTAATCAAAAGAATAACCTAATTAATCTTTAACTCATGCAGATTGAGCTCAAGAGAACTGATACCACTACATCATAGTTTAGGATAGCATAGCTAATACATAAATATCAAAGTTGAGTGGTATGTTTGTCTCTTTTCCTTATATCTCTATATCTAACTATACTAGTGTACTTGGTCGCGCTTCGCGCGGTTAAGAAACGAACTAAAATAAAGTTTTATACTAATACCATTAATTTACTTTAATAAATCATAAAAGAGAAGCTACGAAAAATCAATTAAATATATCTATATTTTGTAACAATTGTTATTCCAAGTCATCTATAAGGTACATACTCTTTAATTAGAATTATTAGTTTTTTACATCTATATTTTTTTAAATTCAGACTTCTTCCTACTCTTTGTTATAATTAACTTCACCACTATTTACTTTCTAGTGTTCGTGTGTTCACCAACCTAAAGAATTATAATATCAAGATCACTAAAAAAATAAATTATTTTTTATTGAAATTAGGAAAAAAAATAAGGTAAGTGTAACAACCTGATTCCGTCGTTAGGAAAAAGCCAATGGGAAAAGAATTTGGGCCAGAAAACTTTTGAGTAGTAACTTGAGAATTCCTAGCCTAGTCCATATTTGAATGAAATCTGAGTTAGTGAGGTCTAGGAAAATCTGATAATGAATGAGAGATCTAGTTATGAATTTGAGCACATGAGTACATAGCTAAGACGTTAAAGAACCCGTACGATTTTACGGAATCAAATTCGGGCGAATAGAACCCCTGAAACTGACATTAGCGTGAACTGGTAGTTTTTGAATGTCGTGAGTTGAAGGTGTGTTGTGAAATGGGGGTTTGAGACTCTAATTCTGACGTTCTGTCTCCGTGCAAGCCGCCAGGGTGGGATTTATTCCGCCAGGGCGGAGCCACTGTGGCGGGATTGGGGTCGCTGTAGCGGGCCAGTCGCGAATTAAGTCGGGGAGAAATTCCAATTTCGTTATTATTCTGCAAACTTCGTTCTTAAGAGCTAGGAGACCACCCCAGGCGATTTCTTGACAGTTTTCCACTACTTTTGGTGCAAAAGGTAAGGATTTTACTCCCCTAATCCATTTTTCAATCAGTAGAACTTAGATTCTTGGGAAATTATTATTGGGGGAGGGTTTTGGACTAAAATTGATGGTGGAAAAAATCCCTAACTGCACCTTAGGATCATGGGTTTGATCTTGGGTTATTGGGTTAGTTATAATCCGGGTAATTAGACCTTAATTTATTGATCCTTGTATTAATTTGTTGTTTTTAGACCACGAACAAGCGCAAAGAATTCGAAAAGGGAAGATTCAAGTGCCTTAGGGGATTCAAGTTTAGTTTTGAGATAGGTGATGGTTTGATTTCATGTTTTGCGTGATGTTGTTAGTAATTGCTTCATTGTAATGCATGTATGTATGTGAATGAAGCCTTGTTGATCAAACCTAATGAAATGAGTATGAGTGAACAAATGCATGCCATGATTCAACACTTGATTGTATGATTATGAGTATGTACATATGAGTGTGATTGTGATTGTGGTTGTGTTGAATGGATCGGGTGTCACGTTTTGACACACTAACTTGGATCGGGTGCCACATTCCGGCGTATGTATGGGATTGGATGTCACGTCTGGCACACTAATTGGGATCGGGTGTCACGTTCCGACACACTGACATATTGGGTATGGATTCCATGAGAGGACCATTGATTTGTTATATCTACTTGTTATTGAGAATGTGGAATTGTGCATTGCTCCTGAAATAATAATCGATGTGTATTTATATTCTGTACATGTATGTGTTTACTTTGTTGTGATTGCTGGTATATGTTGTACTTACTGGAATAGCAGCATGATCCTACTAGTACATTGTGGTTGTGTACTGATACTGCACTTGCTCGTTCTTTATTGAGTACAAGGCATCTTCAGGAGGCTACTGATAGACCTCAGCTAGGAGATCAGTGATCGAAACCGAATTCAAAGGTGAGCCAGTTCTTCCAAGCTGCCACGAGTTCTCGTTTTGCTTAGTCTATTTTCTTCGGACTTAGATTAGTACGTTAGATATTCGTTTGTTTAGTTTTGGGGTTGTACCCCTTGTTCTTAGACTTGTCGTTAGTAGAGTTTTGGTAATGCATGTCATGATTCAACACTTGATTGTGTGATTATGTGTATGTACAGATGAGTGTGATTGTGATTGTGGTTGTGTTGAATGGATCAAGTGTCGCGTTCCAACACACTAACTTGGATCGGGTGCCACGTTTCGGCGTATGTATGGGATTGGGTGTCACGTCCGGCACACTAATTGGGGTCGGGTGTCACGTTCCGACACACTAACAGATTGGGTATGGGTTCCATGAGAGGACCATTGATTTGTTATATCTACTTGTTATTGAGAATGTGGAATTGTGCATTGCTCCTGAAATGATAATCGATGTGTATTTATATTATGTACATGTATGTGTTTACTTTGTTGTGCTTGTTGGTATATGTTGTGCTTACTAGAATAGCCGCGTGATCCTATCAGTACACTGTGATTGTGTACTGATACTGCTCTTGCTCGTTCTTTGTTGAGTACAGGGCATCTTTAGGCGGCTACTGATAAACCTCAGCTAGGAGATTAGTGATCGAGACCGAATTCAAGGGTGAGCCAGTTCTTCCAGGCTGCCATGTGTTCTCCTTTTGCTTAGTCCATTTTCTTTGGACTTAGATTAGTACGTTAGATATTTGTTTGTTTAGTTTTGGGGTTGTACCCCTTGTTCTTAGACTTGCCGTTAGTAGAGTTTTGGTACACTGACTTTCTGGTTCTAGGCGTTGTTTTTCGCAAATGTTTGTTAAACTTTCGGAGTTTATGTGAATTCTAGTTTATTTTTGCATTTAAACCTGCTTCTGTATCTTTAAATGTGTAGTATTTTGATTGAGTTTCTTAGTTGGGTTGTAGTAATGGTTCTCCCACCGGAGGGTTAGTGTGGGTGCCAATCACGATGGTCTGGGTCGTGACAGTAAGAAAGAAAATACATTTAAAAATATACATAAAAAAAGAAGAGAATTAGCTATGCAGAAAAGATTGAAAAAAATAGCATGCACAAATTCCTAATTTTGCTAGTTTACCTTGGCCTATATACAAAAATATTAAAGAGTATATTTCACATTTCAAATAGATACTACATTCAATATACAAATCCCTAAGAATGAAGAGTCATGGTAATTAAGAGGATTAAGAATGTGACTTTGAACTTGTTTGTAACATACAAGAAGTAACATTTGTACATTATGACACAAAATAATGAACATTAATCATAGAAAATGAAAAGACAATCGAAAATAAAGTTATTGAGACATTTATTTTTATAATAAGTTCAATAAAAAGTAGGAAGAAAAAGAAGAAAAAAACCGCCAAAGTAAAGAGAGAAACACCACACTATTCTAGTCCAATAATTATTACATAGATAAATAGACAGAAAAATCAACAAATTATTTTAGAAGAAGAGGAAGTTTACATTTACCCTATATAGCAAAGAATTATATGTGTAAAACTCCAAACTTTATCAGAAAATATTGTTCTTGGAGAATACATATCTTATATTTGAAAACTAACTAATTGAAATTTATTAAAAATAAGCAACAAGTGAAATAACTAATTGAAATTATTAAAAAAATAAGCAACAATAAGTGTATCTCTATATATTCTACATCATTCAAACTTCAATTCTATCAAACTAATTTGATCATCTTTCTTGATGAAACTTCCACCACCACTAAATTTCTTCTTCATTTTGCCAAATTTGTACCAAACTAATCTGACACTGCCATAAAAAAAAGTCTTCACCTTGATGACCTCGTGTTTGACTATTATGACACAAAAAGAAACTCTGTAAAGCATATCTATGTTCTTCATAAATGTGGTGGTCCGCAACACTTTTTCTATGTTCTCTCTTTTAGTTATTAAAATATATGATCGATGAAAAAAATGAAGAAAAAAACAAACAAAAGAGGAAAAACATATATTTATAAAAAGAAGAAGGAAAACATGAAAATGAATATCAAACAACTCCATAGATGATTGTTATTTAAAGTTGTTTGAGTGATAAAAATTAGATAGAAGGAAGTTGAGAAGGCATGTTATTTAAGTGGAGAATGCAAAAAGATGGAGGTTTTTTTAATATAATAAATATGATAGATTTTTTAATTTTTTTAAACAAGTGATTAATGCAAAAAATGAAAGAAAAAAATTCAAAAAAAAGAGAGAAAAAAGATAAATAATTTTCTAGGCCATACAGAGGTGCCACATCACCTTATCTATATTTAGCTTTATTATAGATATAGATCATCAATACTACCTTAAAAGCATGAACTCTCAAATTTGAATGTTAAATTACTATAATACGCCCAATTAAAAATACTCAATTTATTTTATTTATCAGTTTAATTATTTGTATTTTATTAAAAATAGATGTCTTTTCACATTAAGGGGTTGTGATTTTTTCAAAGAGTTGTGACTTTTTTGATGGGTTGTGACATTTACGATGAGTTGTGACTTTCCGAAGGGTTGTGATTTTTTCAAAGGGTTGTGACTTTTCCAAAGGATTGTGCCTTTCTCAATGAGTTGTGACTTTTCCAAAGTGTTGTGACTTTTTCGATGAGCAGTGACTTTTTCAAAAGGTTATAACTTTTCTAATAAGGCACAATTAGCACATATTCATACTACTATTTGTTATCTATAAATAGAGGAGTTTCTTCTCACTTTTAAACTACAATTTTTTAAAGTTTTGTACTCTTCTTCTTCTTCTTAAAAAATCTCAAGGGTTATTTGCAATAGTTGATTAAATTCAAAATTCAACGAAATTCGAGGTATTACATAAGAAAGAGTTGGTGAATAAATTATAGCAAATCATTCAACAATTCACACTCATAGTTTTTTCTTACGATTTTCATGAGTTAACAATGACGAAAAGTTGTGGGAAAGACAATAGTAATAAACAAATATGAAAAAAGTCACATGATTTGGGTATGATATTTCTTCTTTATTTTTTCATTTTTTATTCTCTTACCCTCACGAAGGAGTTTCTTTCTATTTTTTGTAAAACAACGGCCATCAACATAGTCCATTGAATTATTAGTTTGGATATAAAATCCACTATTTCAAAAATAGATTTTTGCTTTTACTTATAATATAATTTCAATCAAATGAAAAAATTACCTCTCTATATATGATAGTCTTACTCAAGTATTAATTTAGTAATAATATTTTATAAAAGATAGATTGCGTATAAAGATAAAATATTGAAATATTTATGGTAATCCTTATTAGTGTCATGCACATACTACATTTCAAGTATGAATATTTAAGAGAAAAATTGTACTTAAATGGTGTCCATCATTTATGTTCATAACCTCAAGAGGAAAGACTATTGGTGAAAATTTATTGTATTGAATTTTTTTTTAAAATATTGTTGGTTAGATTTGCTTACAAAATTGAGTGAAGTACAAATATTACTAAAGCAATGTCACTTTCTCCCAACATTTTAACTTTGAATGTATTTTGAAATGTTTCAATGATATTTGGTCATTTTGATCTCAAAATACAAGTAACTCTATAACAATTTGTATTAATTACTTAAAAACACTTGTCCTATGTTCTTTCAATTATAATTATTTACTAAAAAACTTTAATTTAGTAATATTAATTCTATTTTACAGAATTGTATACTATCTATACAATACACACGTGCAATGCACGTGCCGTGAAACTAGTAATTTTAAAAGCATGAACGTGCTTAGTGATATTTGATTGAATATTTTACTCCCTCCGTTTCACAAAGAATGGTCTAGTTTGACTTGGCACAGAGTTTAAGAAAATAAAGAAAACTTTTGAATCTTGTGGTCCTAAATTAAAGTTATGTCAAATATACAAAATTGCCCTTCAATCTTGTGGTCTTAAACATGTCACGTGGAAAGCTGAAATTAAAATGTTACCAAAAAAAGAAAGAGGTCATTCTTTTTTAAACAGACTAAAAGGAAAGGAGGTCATTCTTTTTGAAACGGAGGGAGTACCTTTTATTTAAACACTCTAAGTAGACAAAATTGTCATATACTATTTTTCTCAAATAATTGTCATTTAATTATTATCCTACTATTGGGACTTTGAAATTAATTAAAGTTATAGATACTAAATATTTACTTGTATGTAATATGTAAAGACTCCTAAATATTTAGTACTTCAAAATCAATTAAAATTTTACTTCTCAAATCTTTCCTTATTTGTACTATATTAAAAATCCTAAACATTTAAGACTATGAAATCAATATTTTTATTTTATATAAATCTTAATTATTGTAACCAAAATAAATAAGTATAAGGATTCAAAATATGTTATTTTTTTGAAAAAGAATAATTAACCCTTATATATGATTTTTTTATCATTTAGATAGATAATATTTATTTTAGTGTCAGCGGCTATTTATTAAATAATCTTTTTCTAATTGTTAATAATTTTATTGATTGACGCAAAACACACGTGTAAAATTGATGAGTCTGAGATTTGGACTCATTTAGGGATTTGTTTTGATAGTTTTAGTGTCCTCAAATGCCTAGTTTATGCTACAAACTGATGTTAAAGCCTTGATTTTCAGGTATGTGGACTAAGGAGCAAAGCAAGGACACTAACAGGCAAAAAGGAACAAAACAAGCTGAAGAAGTGGAGAAGAGCAATCCTGGTGATCGCCAAGACCACTCGGCGAACCATCGAGTGGCTCTTTAAACCACCTAATGTTCCAGTGTGCCAGCCCTGAGGGAAGAAACAAAGTCGGTGACAGAAATGGACAGTCGGCGAATCGTCGTTCGATTCCGCGATGACAAAATGGATCGCCCAAAGTTACAGGACTTGAGGATGCTGAGAACCAATGCAAAATGGTGATGGAAGAGAGCAAAGGAAGGATCGCCGAACCACTCGGCGAGCCCGACTTACCTCGCCTAATGGCCTTTCAGGCCAAATTTTGGGAGTTTGAGTATCTAGCTATCATTGAGTAAAGTTTTCTTGGGAGTTTTAGAGTTCCATTGTAGACTTTGAAGCTTTTTGGAGGCTCAAACTTGAAGATTTGCAAGTGGGTTTTTGAATTTAACTTTTGGAAAACATTGTAAAGGCTTGGAGACTATTACCCAGCTAATGGATAATCTAGTTGGTAATTGTTTTTATCTTTTTATAATGTTTAGCTAAAACCCCAATTCTTGGGGTGTGATTATGCGATTATGGGTTTAATTAGCTTATGGTTATTGATTATTACTAATTTAAATGCTATATTGAAGTGGGTTTAATCATTAGCTATGTTTTAATCGATGAATTGTAGTTGCAAATGCAGTTCTAACTTTGAGTTCTTAGCTTGCTTGAGAAAGAGGTTTTTTAACCAAAGCTTTTGATTAATGGTTTGTAGGTATTGGGTTGATGTGGGTTCAGCTCGAAAGAGTGAATCCTAAACCAAATCCTACCCTTCTTGCTCGAGAGAGAGGATGCATTAAGGTTGTGGGTTGTTCTTATTTGTTAAGCTTGTTGATGTTTGAGAGAAATCACTTGAATCGAAGTAGTTGTTCGAGAGAAAGCTATTTCAATCATAGCCCAGCTTACCTACTGATATTTAGCTATTTATTATTAGATTCAATTACCCATATAGTAAAATTTGCCTATAATCAATCATATCCCGAGAATTCCTCTCTTTATTGTTATTTCGTTGTTGTTTGATTGTGTCGTACCTAATAATTGCAAACCAAAATCCCCTATCTGTCATTTGTTGTCACCCCTTTGACTTGTTTATTTGTCTTTTTCGATAATTTCTATTCCTATAACTATTTAGACCATATTTGTACTTCATAACTGAATTTGAACATGTACCGTTTCCTGTGGGTTCAACCCCAACTCTTCGGTGGGTTTTATACTACTTAACGATCGTTTGCACCTAAAATTGGATGAGGTGTGCTTGAATTGTTAATCAAAATGGCGTCGTTGCAGGGGAGTGGTGTTGTTTAAAATACTTTTATTGAAGTTGAATTGTGATCTTTTTGGTTGTAGTTGAATCAACTTACTTTAGTTTTTGTTTTGTGTTGCTTGTGTTGAAAAAAGGAAGAGATGAGTGTAAACGGGAGTAATGGTAGCCAAGTGGGCCACCAAGACGATATTGAGAACCTTAATGATGTGAATGACCCAAATGTGAATAACCCAATTCCATTGGGTGGTGTGGGTGCAATACGTCTACCTCCAATTGAAGGGAATGTCGTCTTCCATGTTACAAGCACAATGCTACAACTCCTCCCAATGAAGGGATTATATGGAGGATTGACTCACGAAGACCCGCATGAGCATATTTGGAACTTCGTGGACGTTTGTGGTCCGTTCTCATTCAAGAACGTATCACAAGAATTAGTCCACCTCATGTTGTTCCCATTCTCTTTGATGGGTGAGACTAGTAAATGGTTGGTTGAGTTGCCAAGGGACTCCATCACCTCTTGGGATGAGCTTACTACAACATTCCATGTGAGATTCTTTACCCTATGATGACCCTTAGGGATAGTATCCAAGGTTTCAAACGCTTGGAAGGTGAACCTATCCATGAGACGTGGCTGAGGTTTACGAAGTTTGTACTTCAATGTCCGACCCACGGGCTGCCAAATCATATATTGCAGCAGTACTTCTATAGGAGCCTTGACTCGGTGAACAAAGGAGTTTCTCATCAACTTGTTCCCAGAGGTATAATGCAACAGCCCTATGAAGTAGCGTCTCAGCTCCTTGATGGCATGACCAAGATCAATAAGGCATGGTACACTCGTAAATACCAAGTCTCTCCTCTCACTTTTAGAATGACAAAAGAGTAGATAAAAAAGGATCAAGAGAGAGACCAAAACATGGCCAAAATGATGACCCAACTGGATCTATTAACCAAAAATGTGATGGACAGTTGTATGAATAGTGTTAATGTTGTGGGTGTTGGTGGAGAAAACCCTGAAGAAGGTCAATTTGAAGCGTTGTACAATGAGGAAGTAAATTTCCTAGCTAATCAAGGTGGAGGTTATCGTTTAAACTATCCAAGGCCTGGTGGAAATCCGAGTTGGAATAGAGATGAGGGATAGAGAGACCGTGACAGAGTATGGCGTGATCGTAACGTCACTTGGAAGGAAATAGAGGGTGACAAGGACAGGTACGTCTCACCCCATGAGCGACAAAAGCCCAAGGAGTCTGAAAATGTCCGTACAGAAGACATGCTCTCACATACTCTCACAAAGTTGAAGGTTCATACAAAGTATTAAAAGATATGAAGGAGGATGTATCTACACTTAATCAGATGGTCACCTCCCATTCTGAGTCAATCAAACAGTTGGAAACCCAAATGGGTCAAATTTCTTCTCATTTGAATCCAAGGCCAAAAGGGGGCCTACCAAGTGATACCTTGGCAAACCCCAAAAATGAAGCTTAAATTGGTATTTTCGTCGTGCCACGATGTTAACTAAGGCGCTTCTTGGGAGGCAACCCACGTTTTCAATGCTTTATTTTTTGATTTTGAATAACGGGTGTTGATTGTGCAGGTTGAAAAGTGATAAGTGTTGGAAAATGGGTAGTTTGTCGAGCTAAAGTCCAGTCGGCGACACACAGAACAGGTCGGCGAGCCCCGACTTGGACCACCGTTGGAACCACCAGGCTTAAAGGGGAACTCTGTAAAACTTGGCGGGCTATATGCTCATTCGGTGACTCGCTGAACAGGTCGGCGAGCCCGACTTTGTCCACCGTTTAAACCCCCAAATTGCTGGGAGTCCTGTAAAACTCGGCGAGGTGAAATAGCACTCGGCGTATCACCGAGTGGTTCAGCGAGCACGACTTACCGCCGAAAGTGCCGCGAACTGAAAGGTATTAAAGACCAAATGGTTTAAAATTTCAAAATCCTTCATCTTCTCTCATTTTTAATTCATTTTTAACTCTCGTACCCTCTCACCCAACTTTAGATCTTGCCTATTTCTTGTTTTTACCTGCTTATTTTGTGAAATCGTTGCTCAAAATTGTGGAACTTTTCCGCCTAGCTATACAACTCTTGATTTCGGCAAAAAGATTAGTTTTTCGAACCTCATTCTTTAATTTTGTGGTTGAAATCAAATGCAATAGGTAAATTTGTTGTTGTTTTGTGTTGGGTAATTGTTATAATCGTGTTTAAGTGTTGGTTTGCCTGTAATGAATTAAAATGTGTGCCTAAGTGCCTTAAATTGATCGATTCCCATGTTCTTGCTTGTAAAATCGAGTCTAAATTGTTGGGTTGTGGTGTTAATATGTTGGGTTTAGTGGGGTGAAGTCAAAGTAACCCCAAATTGTGCTAAATGACGTAATTTGCCCAGTGATGGAGCGTTTGATATTATTCTTAAGGGCATAAATCATCAAATGACCAATTTTGGCCAAATCGGGGAAAGTCTGAGTACCTCGAGGGTATGGGTAGTATATGTCTAACCTTAATTTGAGGGTGTATGTGTTTAGTTTTGAATTCGGGGGTTGCGGGCATGATTTTGAGAAATGGGGTTGAAAATTGGCACGTTCGGTCGTTTGGCGAGCTAAGTCGAGCTCGCCGAGTGGTTTGGCGGTTCGCCAAAGTCCCCCTCAGATCGCCCTTAATTTCAAATTTTGGTTGAGTTTGTTCTGTAACTTTCGGCAAGCTACTTCTAGCTCACTGATTAGTGTCGGTGATTTTCCAAATGGCCCTGAACATTGCCTACTTGCCCTGAATTTTTGAAAATTTTGTGCTGGTACTTTCGGCGAGCCCAATCTAGCTCGCCAAAGCACCTCGGTGACTCGACAAATGGTTTGACGAGTCTTTCTGCAACTAAAGTTCTACATTTTTCTTGAACTTCTTCTAACGTTTTTCTGTGTGTTTTGTAGGAATGACTAGAACCAAAGTATCAGGAAGAGACATGCCACCCCGTAAGCAGGCACGAGGAGTAGTTATAAATGAGTATGCAACTACATCCAGGGCAAAGACATCCAAACTCCCTACAAAAGGAGGAAAAGGCAAAGCAAAGGGCAAGGTGCCTATAGTGGAGTTACCAGAGGCCAAATCCAACAATGAGAGAGTCTACGAGACTCATCTCACTTCATCAGATAGTGAGAGAGAGTCCCAGGATTCTCAGGCTTCCATGTATGAGCCTGAGGATGACCATATTTTAATGTCTGGAGAGTAGAACTGCGCTCCAAGGGGATGCATGATTCGTCTAGGATCTCGATGCCTCAGACTCCTCCTCCTTCTCCAGCTTCAGCTCAAACTGTGGTCCCAACACCACCTGTATAAGGTCCTCCTCCACGGCCTCTCAATAGACTAAAGGTCGAGGGACTGGGGACTATTATAGAAGAGACTATACACAAATGGTGTGGTGGAAAAATATCCTGAGATATGGTGCACCCTCAAATCCCACAAATTTGAAATTTTCACTAAACCCCGGGGTTCCTACATTTCTAATTGGGTTTGGGAATTCTACTCGGCCTACAGAGACTTGGTGCCCCAAGGAAAGAGGAATGCAAGTGCTTTCAAACCAATTGATTCAGTGATTGTCCGGGGTAAGAAGGTGAAATGTGAAAGTGAGGACATAAATATCATTTTGGGATGTACTTATAACTTCATGGATGACTACCAAAGTATTACTCAGACAAAAACATTGGATGACTTAAAGGTTGGCTGACTCCTCTTCTTTCTGATAGTACCCTAGGTGGATTGAGGCCGGAGTGCCAACAGAGAAAAAGGATCTCAATGTGGCGGTGAGGTATTAATTCAGGTTTATTAGTAGTACGATCATGCCGTCCCAGAATGAGTCTATCCTCTGCCACCTAAAGGAGGCCTGTCTTGGATCTATTATTGCTAGAAAGAGCCTTAATTTAGGTGCAATCATTGAGTAGGAGATGGCCATGAGGGCTAAGCAGCGCCAGATATCTCTTCCCATTCTGGTGTTGATCACCGAGCTGTGCAGACGGGCCAGTGTTCCTCAAGATGAGAAAATGGATGTGGAGGTGACACCCACATCCTCTAGTGACATTCGTCGTATTGAGGCCGACTACCAGAAAGATGAGACTGAGAGAAGGAGGGCAGCCCCGGTAGAAATTTCCCCGGGAACTGATATTGATGCCTTACTTACAGAGGCAGTCATGCCTACTCCAGCTACTGGGCCTTCAGATATTTCTAGCTCCACTCCTTCTGAGGTCCCGAGTTCTTCTACTGCTCCCCCACCCCTAGATCTATTGTTGGTATTACGACCTCCAAACCTTCGATCACCCAAGACATGTTGCTCAAGATGAGGCACCTAGCCCATTCTACTAATGTGTGTGCCTCCCGTCTAGAGGTCGCGATTCTCGATATGATTGAGAGAGCTCTCACTGTTTCATTGACACCTCTCAGAGCTTCTATTAATGCCCTCACAATGAGGATATAGGTGTGTGAGAGAGGCCAGAGAGCTACTCATGAGGTGACAGCCTTAAAGGCCGCGATTGTGGAGTTGAGGAAAGATGTGGACCAATTAAAGTCCACTAATATATCTCTGATTTTTGGGACTGTGGCGATCCCTGATGACCCAATACAAATATTCCAGCTCATTCTTATACGCCTCCAGCTACCACTGGAGATGAGGTTAGAGCTGATTATGCGGCTGCAGAGTCCGAGGATGAGACTGATGAGGAGCAACTTAGTAGTCAGGAGGAGACTATTTTTGAGGGCCTTACTGACTTGGAGGAGGCTATGGTAGATTCAGTTGTTTAGGCCTCCTTGAGGGATACGTCCATGGCAGGCTCCAGTAGAACCAGGGTTGATGAGACACCGGGCACTGATGCCCAACCTGAGAGTGTGACCCCGGGCACTAATGCCCAGACAGATAGAGTGGCTGAGATGCAGACTTCACCCCAGGCTTAGCCTGGCAGGATGATTCCCCCTCCCCCTCTTTGTTATGTTTTATACTTTGTTTCTGTTTTAGTTGCATTTGAGGACAACTGCTTATTTTGTTGGGTGGGGTGAGGTATTTCCATACCTACCTCTTGTGTTTGTTTTGTGAATATTTGGGCTTATTTGTTTTTTTATTTATATCTTGGTTGTTGAATTGTGTTGTGGATGTTTTAGCTTATGACCCATTATTTTGAATGAAATTGGTTTTGAACCTAATTTAAAATTTTGCCACCTCTTTTGTGTGTGATTGTGGTTGTTCTTGTGCATATTTGAGTGTCGAATGTGATCAATACCGATGACTCGAATAGTGCTCTTCATTGAACAAAATGAATGTGCGGCTACGATGAGGCAAACAAAGTTACAAAGGCAATATGTGAACTTTTAGCATCTCGTTGTGACTAGCCGGTTGTCGAATGAGTCTCGTGTGATGATCATTGCATGCTAGCTAGAAAGTGTGGAGTCTAGTTTGATATTGGTACCAATGCCTTGTGTGACGTGATTACTTTAACCATTGTGTGTGATGACACCCAGAATTTTCCCCGTTGGTCCGGTTGATTGAGTGATGCAAGCACTTGAAATGATCTTAGGCAAGAATTTTGAAGAGTGAACCAACTTGGCAATATACCTCTTTTGTGTCCAACCTTGTGAGATGTGTGAACCTTGCTTGGCCCCTTTTGAGCCTTATCCCTTTAATTGGAACAAACTTAAGCAATTGTGACCTCTTTTTATCCATTCACCCATAACTTTCATGAAGTATGGTTTGTTTGAATAGCCAAGTTAGGCCAAAAGCCTAAGTTGGGGGTGAGGTGAAAAGAGAAGGAAAGTCAAGAAGTGTGAGAAATACCTTTTTGTGTGATTGCTTTGAAAAAGATGGAACTCCTCCATGTAAAAAAAAAGAAAATGAAAAAGAAGAAAGGAAAGAAAAAGACCAAAAAAGTTGTGAAATAAAGTAGTGAAAATTGCAAAAGAAATGGGGTATCCAATGGTTCATATGAAGTTGAATAATGGAGTGGATTATGAGCATGTTTGAAATGTTAAAGAAAAGGAGGAAAGTGATGTTCAGACCATACTTCATGAAGGTATAAGACACTAAGCCTAAATGACCATACCTTTACACTCAGCCCCGTTACAAGCCTTGAAAAGACCTTTGTGATCTTGAGTGAGCTGAAATGAATGATGATTGGAAAATAAGGGCAAACCTATGGGTGAAGTCATGCATGTGTTCATCTTTGTGAGTGTGAGAGTTGCATGTCATTTCGGGACTTTAAATTGTTGAAGAATTTTGTGTGAATATGGAATCATCTTTGTTGTGAGGGCATTGGAGTACCTTTGTTGAGCTTGGACTTGCATTTAAAGCAATTATTGTGAACTTTTAGCATCTTTGATAATGGTGAGTCACAATTTGAATCTTTGAGTGCACAATTGGGCATTGTATGTGTAGTTTGAACTTTTTGTGTGCATTCACGTTGAGTCTTATGCAGCACTACTTGAGACATCCTTATTGAATTGCTGATCTTGAGTTTTACTTGAGGACAAACAAAAGTTTAAGTTGAGGGTGTTGATGAGTCCGAGATTTGGACTCATTTAAGGCTTTGTTTTGATAGTTTTAGTGTCCTCAAATGCCAAGTTTATGCTATAAACTGATGTTAAAGCCTTGATTTTTAGGTATGTGGACTAAAGAGCAAAGCAAGGACACTAACAGGCAAAAAGGAACAAAACAAGCTGAAGAAGTAGAGAAGATCAATCTTGGTGATCTCCAAGACCACTCGGCGAACCGCCGAGTGGCTCTTCAAATCGCCTAATGTCCCAGTGTGCCAGCCCTGAGGGAAGAAACCAAGTCGGCGATAGAAATGGGCAGTCGGTGAATCGCCGTTCAGTTCTGCGATGATAGAATGGATCGCCCAAAGTTACAAGACTTGAGGATGCTGAGAACCAATGCAAAATGGCGATGAATGAGAGCAAAGGGCGGATCGCCGAACCACTCGACGAGCCCGACTTACCTCGCCTAATGGCCTTTCAGGCCAAATTTTGGGCAACTATAAATTGAACTTTTAACTGTAAATTGAGTATCTAGCTATCATTGAGTAAAGTTTTCTTGGGAGTTTTAGAGTTCCATTGTAGACTTTGAAGCTTTTTGGAGGCTCAAACTTGAATATTTGCAAGTGAGATTTTGAATTTAACTTTTGGAAAACATTGTAAAGGCTTGAGAGGATGCATTAAAGTTGTGGGTTGTTCTTATTTGTTATGCTTGTTGATGTTTGAGAGAAATCACTTGAATCGAAGTAGTTGTTCGAGAGAAAGATATTTCAATCATAGCCCATCTTACCCACTGATATTTAGCTATTTATTAGTAGATTCAATTACCTATATAGTGAAATTTGCCTATAATCAATCACATCCCGAGAATTCCTCTCTTTATTGTTATTTCGTTGTTGTTTGATTGTTTCTTAGCTGATAATTGCAAACCAAAATCCCCCATCTGACATTTTTTTTCACTCCCTTTGACTTGTTTATTTGTCTTTTTCGATAATTTCTATTCCTATAACTATTTATACCACATCTGTACTTCATAACTGAATTTGAACACATACCGCTCCTTGTGGGTTCAACCCCAACTCTTCGTTGGGTTTTATATTGCTTAACGATCATCTGCACCTAGAATTGGATGAGGTGTGCTTGAAACATTAATAAAAAATACATACACTAATTTACTTATTTTTTTTATTTAAATATGGGCAAGACTCATTTATTGAATAAAGGGAGTTCAAACATAAATGACTCGGGTTCAAAAGTGATCCAAGCCCAAAACAAAAAACCATCAACAACAAACTGAAACGACCAAAAAACAAAAAGGAAATGAATTGTCGGAACCAAGTGTTGCTCCTATTAGCTCAACAATGGTCGTACATGGAGCTACCGGAGGTCATTATCTCTTTGAATCAAACATGGCAGAACTGCATTAAGCTTGAGTGGTATCCATTTGAGTGTTCAAAAATCTCATGAGCACCATGAATCTGACTCGGTGAAGACTTCTTCAGTTCAACATTGTTGTCATTTTCATCTATTAAGGTCAAGGACCTAATCCCTTTGTTCATCACCTAAATCAACGTTAATCAAAAGAATAACATAATTCATCCTTACTCGTGCATATTGAGCTCAAGAGAACTGATACCACTACATCATAGTTCATGATATCATAGTTGCTTTCTTTAATCATGATCTATATACGCTTGAATTACAACATACTACACTCTATGGAGAGTGTCTCTTTCCTTTTTTATCATGTAATCCTTCCTATGAGTATTTGTTTGTCATGTTACTAGTAATCTTTTAACTTGATCCATGATTTCTGTTCTGCCATTTTTTTATTTTCAACTTTGGTCATCCTTGCTTGTCTACTTGAATTATTTTTCTCGCTTGTATTGATATATCTTCATTAGAGAGAAATTGCATTACAGTACTTGTAAAATCATACACAAGGTTAGTTAAAAAATAAGTCAAGTTGTTGGCTTCCCTAAAAGTGTGTACTACCATCACCTCCCTCTCTTTTAGGATCTCCTGGATGCATTTTATGTTCATTGATATGCCCCATGGAATTTCCTAGATTCCATCTAAAATCTTCTTAATAATCAATGAATCATTTTCCATCACAAGAGGTAAAAGATCATTCTGAACACAATGGTTAAAACTATCTTTGAATGTTTTAACCTCAGCTTATAAAACATCACATAAATTATACTTCTATGCTTCAGCAAATACCAAGTCACCCTGGCTATCTCTCACACAAAAGGCCTTAGAACAACATTGAATCTTGTACTTATTAGGGGCCATTAGTGTTGCACTTGTAATTCTTGCATGAGGGCACACCCACCTAACAACTTTACAAGAAATAATAAGAGTATAAGATTCCTGAAATTGAAAAATCTAAGGCCAGGACTTAGGCACATTAACAAGTCAAGGATATCTAGAAGAAGTCATTAGATGAATGTTTCTATTTTTCTCTCTCCATGAAATTCTTGGACATTCTTCCTCCATGCTTTGTAATATTTCTTTTTTTTTAAAAAAAATAATCCAAATGATAAATGTTGGAAGGGCTATAATCAGTGGCTTCACGTTAGTAATATAATCAACACTCTACCAGTTATCTAGGATTTGTTGAAGTTGAACAAAATAAACCATGTATCTCAGTTGCACCGCCAAAAGTTATCCATAAAGAATTAGAATCAGTGTGCAAGACACACAAAAAGGTGGTCAAAGGTTTCTTGTATTGAGTCTGAGCAGCAACAACATTCCCCATAATCTGCTATTCTATATTTAACGAAGACATATGAATTTCTTGAAACCACATCCTCCATAACAGAAAAGATATTCTTAGCGGAATACCCTTTTCCCATATGTTCTTAATTCCCAGCTGGTTCCTCTTCATTTGTCTAATCATGTTCCAAGAACTACCCATTATAAATTTTCGTTTGCTATTTGGCATCCACTAAGGTTTGTCTTCTTCTTCTGACAGCTTTACAGTCCTCATGACATTAACCACATGATCACATACTTCTTTGTTCAGTAACTCAGTCATCACATTCATGTTCCATCCATAATGCTCCATGATACGATGAACATCTTCATATCCTTTTGTTGATCCATGTGTAATAGGTAACACATAATGAAGAGCTTATAATTGTATCCAATTGTCATACCATAGACTAGCATGACCACCTCTAGGTTTCCACCATATCTCTTGAACTATCTTATCTCTGGCTTGCAACATTAACTTTCATACCTGAGATCTACCCTTCCATTCAACAATTTGTGGCTTGTGTTTTTTTTGCAATACTTGTTTCATAAGAAATTAGCCCATAAAGACCTCTTGGTACTTAAATTCCACCAAAGTTTGGAAAATAGTGCCTATGAAATATCAAACAAAGACCTAAACTCTAGACCTCCTTTTTCTCTGAGTATATCTTCCGAAGCCATCCACTGCTTTGATCTTCCTTCCTTCTTAAAATTTCATATAAATTTTATAAAAATTATATGGATGTCATAAATGATACATTTAGGAGGTATGATAACAGAAAGTAGAGATATTGGCATACTTTACAAAACATGATTAATAAGCACAACCTTCCCTCCAAAAGATAACAATTTACCCTTTCAAAGTTATAGCTTATTTTGAATGTTATAAATCAAATCAGTAAAGTCAGTTTTCCTTTTCTTGGAATACTCTATATGACCATCAAAATAAGTTAAAGGAAACTTACCTCTCAATAAACTAGTTGTCTCTTCTACTATCTTCACTAACTCAGTAGCAGCCTTACTAAACATGTAAAAAAGGCTTTTGTCCTTATTAATCTTCTGGCCTGACTAATTTTCATATTCCTGCAACACATGCATTATTAATAAAAGAGAATTATTTTCTGTTGATGCAAAGATAATAGTATCATCTGCATAAGCAAGATGATTCAACTTATCACTCCCTTTAGGCATTCCAAAATCATGAAATTCATTGTTATAAAACAACTGATTTAAGGTTGTGGATAAGACTTTAGCTGATAATATAAATAAGGCAGGTGATAGGGATCCCCATTCTTAACCTCCCTTGATGAAGGGAAAAAATCATGAGTTTGTCCATTTATAAGAATAGAATACCAGTTACTCCCTTTGTCCCAATTTATGTAACTTACTTTTCTTTTTAGTCAGTCCCAAAATGAATGACACATTTCTATATTAAGTAACAATTTAACTATAAAATGTCTATTTTATCCTTAATGAAATGATTTATAGCCACACAAATTTCTATCATTCATTTTGGACCACAAGTTTTAAAAGTCTTCCTTTCTTTCTTAAACTCCGTGTCGAGTCAAACTACCTCACATAAAATGGGACAGAGGGAATATTAGTTGTCACGATCTGAGCCTACATCTTGAACGTGACCGACACTCGAGAACCATTGTTGTTCACCAAGAGAACTCTCATCCTGGTTGACTATAAGCGAAAAACTAACTCAAGCAAAAATAGGCTTAAAATAGAATTTGTTCTCAAAATAAAACTCAACTCGAATGTCTGAGAGTACTTCATTGCAATAATTAGAATAGTTTGCAAAACATCTTTAAAAGAAAGAAAGTACTTAGAGACTCCTCGACTTTTTCTATCTATGAACCCTTTACTATTAAAGAGGTATGTTGGGACAAAACCCACGCCATTTCAAAACTACTAAACTGAAAGTAAATGTGAAGTCCTCTGGAATACAAGGAGGCTCACCAAAAGCTAAGTGGAGTGCAGAGTGATCTCAACGAAGCACTTGTTGTTGATCTTAAACACCTGTATTTGCATCATAAAAGGATGCAGGTCGAAGGACATCAGTACATTTGAATGTACGAGTATGTAATATAGCCAAAGCGAAAATAACTGAATGAAAGGACTACAATCAATAAAACATAAACTCAACTGAATGTAAATGATCAAATGAATGAAATTATTTAAACTTTACAAAAATACTTACTCATCTCTGAAACTCAACATAATAAGTGATATATAAAAATACACTTTAACTCTATTAGGAGATTCTCTAACCGACAACCATCACTATGAGCTAAGTTATGATACAACAACTTGTCCACACTGCTAGAACTATCCTATATCGTGTCGGGATATAAAACCTCTCAACTAAGTGGATCCACTAAGCAATAAGAATTCATCTAAAAAGCATGATCTTGTACCCATGTTGGCAAGACATGTTTTATGGGGGCTGTGAGTTGTCTAAACTCTCCCTCATATCGGTGCTCAATACTACTCCCAATAATTTATACTTTTTCTCAAATGTATAAAACATATTCTTTCTCTGGTTTGAGATAATTGCTCAAACTATCCTCTTAAAAGAGGTAACTACTCTGAAACTCATTTCTCATTTAGAAAACAAGGTTTCTCTTTGCTCCGTGTAAAAATCCATTCTCTGTGTGGAGATAATTAATTACTCAAAAGGTCTTTTTAAGAGGTAACTGCTTTGTACTCGATCTTTCTAAAAACTTTTTTACTTTTCTCAAAATAATACTCTTTTTCTTTAAGTGAAAATTTGGGAAATACTTAGTTCCCTTATACTCTTGCTCAAATCTTGGTTAAGCTCTTTCTCAAAAACTCAGTTTAAGAAAAAAATGTTGTCTTTAAAAGATTCTCAAAATTTATAACTCAAAGTAGGGTTCATGTTGAAATATAGACATATACAACTCAACTCAAGGATCTCAATAACAATATTGAAACTCAATACTCAGAACTCAAGAACTCAGAGCTCAACGGTACTACTCATCTCAAGAATACTTAATTAATAGGGTTCATGCTGAAATATAGAAATGAATGAATCAACTCAAGAATATCAATGCATAACATATAGAAATTCAATAATTAGGAATAGAATTTTCAAAAAAAAATCAGGAACTCAAGAACTCAAAATTAACTCATCTCAAGAATACTCAAATCTAAGAATAGAACCCTAGATTACTCTTTTAATGATTTGAAAGTATATGTAGGGCGTGAGGACGAACTAGTCCAACATTATGATAGCCTTACATACCTGGGAAGAACAAAATTCTTGGAAAAATCGATAAAGGTCAAAGAACGCTTGAAACCCTAGCTTTTCTCCTCTTAAAATCTTGCTCTAATGTCTTAGAGTGTTAATGAACATAAAAGAATTGATTAACACTTTCTAAACCCTTAATTAGGTGTAAAACGTCGTAGCTTAGGCTTAAAATATGGATTAAAATGACGTAGTTTGAGTACCAAGCGCATATGGAAAAGACCAAAACGACCCCAACTTAAAAACTGACGAGGTGCCTTAAAAGGGAGGCTTTACAGAATGTTTAAGGCTTCACGGCCCGTGAAGCACTTCAAGGGTCATATAGACCGCCGTGAAGCTTTACCTGCCCGACAGGTCTTCATCAAAATGGGCATAACTTTTTACTTCGAACTCAAAATGAGAAACTTGGTGGCATTGGAAAGATGACTCAAAGAACTTTAATTTGATAGGTCATGGGCCACCTAATTCATTTTGTGCTGAGAGATATGGTCGTTTGAAGTTGACCCAACTAGGGATTCTAGTGACCTTAATTCATATCCATAATCATTCACACACTAAATAATTGACCTTAACACCTAAGAACAATTAAGAATCACTCGGTACGACCTTATACTTAAATGAAGAATGGTTCGAGTCTTAACTTAATAAAAATCGGGGTGTTACATTAGCCATAATTCTCCAAATCAAATCAAGAATTGATTCATCAAATCCTATTTGAGATAAAACTCTAATTAAGAAATTCCAATTCACTCTATCATATGTCTTTTCCATATCTAGCTTGATCACCACATTTCCAAGTTTTCCCCTCTCCCTTATGTCAGTGATAATTTCTTGAGCTAAAAACACATTCTCTGCAATATTCCTACCCTTCACAAATTCATATTGGTTTTGAGAGATTAGCCTTGGTAATAACCCCTCCAACCTGTCATGCAGAATTCTAGAAATAACCTTGTTAAGAAAATTACTTAAACTAATAGGGATCAAGTCTAAACATTGAAGTCTCCACCTATCATCCAAGATATTGAATAGTTGTAACAAATGCTATACAAATCTTCCTATAAGCTTATCTCTCCATTGTAAAACACTTAGAATATACCACAGTAAAAAAGTAACTGATTACCATTTTCAAATGTCAATTGTAAGGTCAATCGTTGAGCAGAGTTAGAAGAAACTCCAACCTAAATGTTCATTTTCATAAATACCTAAATTTGGCCATTAGAGTGAACTGCATGTGCAATCTTCTTTTGAATTTTGAAATACCTATGTTTGTTCAGTATTTGAACCCTATGGGAAGCATTGTAGGTTCTAACATACCTTATGTTCCAAAACAAGGCTTTGTACATCAGTTAACAGAGTTCTTTACTATCTTTTTGGCCTGAGTCCTTTTTGGCTTTAATTCAATATCCTTCTTGGGTTTACCTTTCTTTGGCTTAGGTGATAGACCAACTTCCTGATGAACCTAAACCTCCACCTCCAGAAGCCCACCACCATCATCTTCCTCATTATCTTCAATAAGTGTATCAGTATCCTTCAATAATGTTATGTCACCTATTGTGTTTGTAATTGCATCCTCCGGTATAATTTGATGTGAAACTATGCCATGTAACTTCTCTATGTGAGTAGATTTTTGGGCCCAGTCTAAGCTACAGTATTGTCAGTTATGTTGATCAACTGTTGTTCTTCGTCTTGTCTAGGTATCACCTCATCTGACTTAACAATTCGATTTTCTAGTTGTATGACCAGTTGTGCTCCCCTTCAGGAGGATCTTCCTTCCTGTAAATTCATTACCTGGAGAGGTTCTTCATAGCAGACATTCCTTAACATCTCCTCATTATCTTCTATCCCTTGATTATTACTGCATACAATTGTTGTGTTCATATCTTTCTCCCTATCATTATTAGTAATATCTTGAGATAATTTATTGTAGCCTAGTTATTCTGATTTGGTTCTCTTTTGATGACAGATGCATCCCTTTGTTGGCTACTATTCTCAACAACCCTCCTAAATTCATCAACCATTAGACATGTTGTAGTTGTTTCTTTACTTTTTTGTGTATCAGTGCCTTCATGTGTTTCTTGTTGTTGTTCAGTAGTGGTGTTGATATTACTAACAATCTATCTTTGTTGATTACTAAATGTTGTGGTAGCGCAGTTCTTGGTGGATACTTCGTGATGTCTCTACTAATTTTCTTTTCCATAGTTTCTGGTTTGTGTTGCGTTTTTGCATGTGTATGTTTATTACCATGTTGCTTTGCATCAATCTCCTTAGGTATTGTGAGTGTCTCATTCTCCTCATCTTCTAGGATAGGAAAAGAGTTTCCATCAGAGGTTTCATTCATATTTGATTGATTAGAATCCTTTTCAGTTTCCTTATTGATAATTTTGTCTGTAGGGTTCAATATCTCTTTATAATTTTCTTCCTCTTTTTTTGATTATTTTCCTTCTCTCTCTTCAGCTACATTGCTTGTTTCTCTATTATTTGCTATCTTTTCCCCTGGATGTTCATATGTTACTACAGATGTTGTCTTCAATTCTGTATGTAAGCTTCTGCAAATTTCATATGTATGTCCTTGTACCTTACAATGTTTACAATACATAGAAATCATGTCATACTGAATCTTCACCTGTTCAATTCTTGATTCTTTAGTCCCTTCATTCACAATTTTCATTTTAACATACTTTGGAAAGTCTGACATAAGACCAACTTGCAGTTTTACTCTTGCATAACTTGGCCTGATTTAGTTGATTGTAGCCAAATCTAAATGTAAGGGTTTACCTATTGCTGAGGCCGCCGATGAGAAGATAGAATATTTAGCAAAATATGTAGGCTTAAGATCAGGGAATGAGATCCAAGCCATGGCCTATGTAGTTTCGTCATCAACTTTAAATTTCTCATCATATATGGAAGACCTTATAGAATATGAATATTCGTTCTTAGCCAACATATAGTAGATGTTTTTTGACATAAGGTTTATAAAATCCTCATGTTGATCCAGCCTTATAAGTACATATCGATTTCTTAGTTAACCTATCTTACAATCTTCTTTAATGTTGCATTGTCTAGGAATAACTGTCCTTAGTTCTTCTAACTCCGGCCAATCATATGAAAACTTTCCAATCTCAACAAACTGAAGATTTTCAATGGTATTCATTCTTTTCACTTTATCTTCAGTCTAGACAATTTTTGAGATACCATAAGCATACGCGATTGTCTTCATGGGATAGTCTCAATCATTGATTTAGCGTTAGAAACCATAGGATTAACATTCTTGAGAACATTTGCATAATTCTCTTTTGGGCATGATGCAATTTCCACCCTCGTTAGGCAATATATTAAGCACAGAAGGCAAAACAAAATTGTTATTGATTAAAGGAGGGAAATCTAATTCCTATAACAACGACGATTGGCCACAAGGGCGGCTCAACGTACTTGGAGGCCTAAAGCGAAATTTAAATTAAAGAGAAAATGGCCTAAAGCCCCTCCAACCTATAGCTGGATTCCCAACTACACACTCATACTTCACGGGGGTCCTATTAGCCCTGGACATTTTTTTTTACATATTATCTCACCCTTATTTGCTGACATGTCGAAGAAGGTAAGAACAACTCCCTTAGGCGTGTAAGAAGAGAAAATAAAATGTCAAAAGCTGAAGAAAAGTACTGGTGTGAGTTCAAATCAGCTATAATTAATCCCCAATGGTATAATCTCATTCTCTCCCAAAATCAAACTCTCTTTTTCTTGCTCTTTTTCTCAATTTTCAATTGTATATTCCTTCATTCTCTCCCAAATCAGCTTAAAACTTGAATTTACTTGTCAAAGCATTCAACTGTAGTTTCAATTTCGAAAAAGCTTGAAGCTTTAGGGCTTGTAATTTGTCCAATTTCATAATTAGGGTTCAAAAATTGTTCTTCAAATTCATCATTTTTTGCTTTGTTAGGTAAATAATGGCAAATGTGGACTTGAATAAGCTTTCATAGTTAGGGTTCAAAAATTGTTCTTCAAATTCAATTGAAACGAAATCTCATATCATGAAGAGAATGGGGGTGAATATGGAGTGATTGAAAAAAGGTTAGGGTTTAGAGAAAGAAAGAGGAAAATGAAAAGATAAAGGGAAATTTTAGAGTTATGGGGTCCATTCAATACTTGGCAGCGCGTGTAAACAAACATATTATTATATCTGGTTTATGTGGACATGTCAGCAAATAAGGGTGAGTAATATGTAAAAAAAAATGTCCAGGGGGTAATAGGACCCCCGTGAAGTATGAGTGTGTAGTTGGAAATCTGGCTATAGGTTGGGGGGATTTTTGGCCATTTTCTCTTAAATTAAAGGCCTAAAATCTTTTAACTGAGGCAATTATTATATAAGTTGTTAACATTATTCTATACGTAATAAGTTGACAAAACTGCTTATAAACTTCTTTTTTATTTAAAAGCACATAAAATAAGTCTATCTAAATAGGCTTGTAATTCGCTTTATCCAACACGTGATTTTTACTATTGATTCATATTTTTGATAGAGCTCTAACTTACATAGAGTATAAAAGAGGTCTAGAAAATTACAATGCGAGAGTTAGTGAGGAGAGTGTAAGAAGACAAAACAACATTTTTCTTGATTTCTTC
>JAJOOO010002755.1:0-27623 GCA_029582685.1 Solanum piurae
CTAACCCCTCGAATAGATGATGAACTTTCATCAGTTTCATTCAAAGATACTTCAAATGATTCAACCATATGGTTATTTTTTACGGACATTTTTTCTTCTAATTTATCGACTGATGACGACGCTACTGAAAGTATAGTGAATGAGGCCATTATAATGGCTAACAAAATGAAAATTTTCAAGCAATCCATGGCTAATACTTGTGATATTATGAGATGAAATGAATGTAAATATTGAGAGAAATGTTTGGATGTGAATTTGAGAAGGAATGAAAGAGTATTTATAATGGAAATTAAATGAATTGTATAGAGGAACTATTTGACTCATTTTTGCTAGTGGAGTGGTCTTAGTTCAAAGCTAACTTTATAAGACGACATATGTGAAGTCAAATAGTTAACCACAATTAGGCACTTAATTCCTTAAACAAAATGTGTTCAAAATTACCTTTTGTTTAATCATATTTTATACTAAAGCCATCCGCATTTAGTTGCCAATTTGAAACTAATCTATCCTATTTAAATAATTAAGCAAGATTTTGTTTTATTAAATTAAATCAATGTGAATGGCAGCACCAAGTGTTTCTGCAGTTTATTAGGCAAAGGTTTAATTTTGACGTGTTGACTTTTATACATAACACAGGTATAGAAGCACTAAAGTACCAAAGCGTACGTACTTTTTTTTAGCGTATACATTTTTGACTTGCAATATAATAATATATACTATAATTATTAGGAGTTGACCCACTAATTGCCTGCTCCCCAAGTTAAACATACTTAGAAAAAATCCAACTTAAATGTATTACCATTGTAAATAAATTTTACTTCTATCCGTATATTTTAATACGACGTGACAAGTAATTTTTTGCTTATTTTTTTTAAAAAAATTTAACCAAAAAAAGCAATTCGTTGTTGCAAAAGAATTATTTCACTTATCGCGAAAAATTACCTGAATTTATCCTTTAAGTGATTTTGATTTTGCTTGTGATTTTCTTTTCCCTTTTACTCTGGCTACGTATAAAAGTTAAACTCATCTAGACTCTAGGAATTTGTTCTTCAGCTGAACGTTTGGTCAATCTGCTAGTTGTTGGGTGACAAAACATGAATAATTTTTGTACTTCAATGTTTTTTTTGTATACTTCATAATTTATACTGTACAGCACAATATTATTCTCAATTCAATTCTTTTACTGCACAATATTTTCACGCCTGAGAAAACTAATATGCAGCAATTACATAAAGTAATTATTATATGACTTTTTAATTCTTTTTAAAAAATTTACTATTTGATAAAAGGTATGCGTTCACTATTTGTCGTCAACGGACCAAGTTCCTTGACACAACAAGAACAATAATAAAAATACAAACGATAAAGTAAAAGACACAAGTAATTTTACGTGGAAATCCTCTTGCTGAAGGGCGGTAAAAATCACGACCTGTACTTACGGGATTTCAACCCAACTCCATTTCATTCAAAACAGAGCAATGTTCAGATTACAAACTCTTGTAACCTAGGAATTTAACTCTAAATCTCTTCTCCCTTAATGTAGTAACTCTACTACAAAAGAAACTAAGCAATAACTCTATTGCCCACTAAAACAACTAACTATAGTTGGACTTCAACACTCCAATAGCTAACTCTAGCTATGACTCCAAAAGATACTTGTAAAAACAATCACTGATCTACTTCCTTTATAGTATAGGAATAGATCTACACTGTGAAACGCTGAAATATAAACCTAAGAAAACTAGGAATGAAGATAACTCTATCAGGTCCCTTATACTTCTTTAGGAAAATATTTTTGGTGAGTGGCCTTCGCAATATTCTTCCATCCTTTTGAGAGAGTGCAAAAATTGAGGTTGTGTCAAATGATGTTCGCCTTATATATGATAGACACGAAACCCAAAAGTAAGGCCACAATACCATTGGCCAACAAGTCTGTGGACGCGCGCCGCGCTCCTGCGGGACTGCTTTTGCCAGTGTACTATTTCCAGCCTGTCGTTTTCACGAATAGGAGCACCGTTCACAAATGGGATCAAGTGCCGTTATCAGATCCCTTTGTTTGTCAAATCATCAAAACAAAATAACACTATTTCTTGTATATTACGTATACTCTAATACATGTTAAAACTTATTTACATATTTATATGAAGAAAAACTTGTTTAATTTTTTTTTCTTAAAAAGAATATTAAATTAGAATTGTACTTGTGCAATCAAATATGATTACTAGCTGGAATTGCATTGTAATTATGTTATCACTATACTTTATTACTATTATTTAGATGTGTAACTACTATCCTACTAGTTATAAATCCAAGTAATAACACGTCAATTTTCTAGATTCCAAGTTATTTTCTAAACTTAATTATATTCTTAATTAAGTGACGTGCTCAACATATATACTTGTGATGTTCTTGGACCTAGTAAATGAAGGTCGCTAGAGTTTTAAAATTTCCTACTTGTGAAGACGTAAATATACTTAATTAGTACCCTTGCACACCACGGTCCACGTATTTGCTACTTTACAAATACGTAATATTGTTGTTTTATGTATAGGCTCGGTGACAAATTGAAATTTTAGGCAACATGACCATTGAAAATGTCTAAGATATACTCCCTCCGTTCAACAATAGTTGTCCACTATTGACTTGACACACCCCTTAAAAAACAATAAATAATTGGGTAATATTACTATTTTATCCTTTGACTTTATTACTCTGATAACTAGTACATTTAATAGCAAGGGTAAAAGAGAACAAACAACAAATTGTCGCTTGATTTTCTAAACAGACAACTATTTTTAGTATAGTGGACAACTATTGTTGGATGGAGGGAGTAAAAGATGTTGAAGTGTGAATTTTTTTTGATGAAATGATTATGCATTTTAATAAGGTACTACATTACTTATTAGAGTCAAGATGTAAATCAATTTATTGCTTTAGATGTCCATTTTTTGAAGTGCGAGGAGTGATAGTATCCTACGTCGGTGTGAGAATGAGCAATGAGCTCTATATATGATTTTGAGATTTTTGGTGTTGAATCACGACCAATGTCCATTTTCTTATCGATAGATAATAATCCATGTTAATGAAACACTTCTAGTCATCAATGTATAATTAAGTGTACAATTTATGTGTAAAAAAATGAAACCGTTCTAGAGGAGAAGAATTAATAAAACAAATTAAACAACTTATAATGTGGCATATCCTTTAAATTGCTACCCAATAAATTAAAGGAATCACTGCCTACAATCAAATACTATAATTTGAGCATTAATTTCTAGGAAACCAAATAAATAATTTAATCGTCCTTTAATTTGCATAACTGCACATTCCATAGACACAAGAACTTCCTTGCTGGCACTTGTTTCCGCAACCCCCACAATGCCTCTTGTGAAACAAAGTATTAACACACTTCCCTCTACAACAAGTCTCATTATACCTACATTTCTTCCCACATAATCCACAATTTTGTCTGTCCGCCAACACGTTTACACACTTCTTCTTGCAGCAAAATGGCCCCGGGCTACCTTTGGAACGACAGATTCTAGGGTTCTTGTTACATGTCACACGTTTATGTATTATTTTCGATTTTTGATAATGTGATTTATGTGATAGAAGAAAACGACTAGACCCTCGAATAATGGATGATGATGAACTTTCATCAGTTTCATTCAAAGGGACTTCAAATGATTCAACTTCATTATCATCTTTTACGAGTATTTCTTCTTCTAATGCATCGACTGATAAGGCTATTGAAAGTATAGCCATTATAATGGCTAACAAAATGAAAATTTTCATGCAATTCATGGCTTCTTGTAAATTGGATGAAAAATATTAAAATGCAATATTGAGAGAAAATTGAAATGTTTGGATGGAAATTGGAGAAGGAATTGAAAGAGTATTTATAGAGGAAATGAAACTAGTTGACTAGTGGTTTTTACTAGAAAATGGACTGTTCTTTGTTCACGGCTTACCTAAGATGACATATGTGAAGTCAAATAGTTTACAAAAATTAGGCACTTCCTTGAACACAACATGTTTATTAGTACTCCCTCCGTCCCATTTTATATGAGGTAGTTTGACTCAACACGAAGTTTAAGAAATAAAGCAAGACTTTTAAAACTTGTGGTCCAAAATGAATAATAGAAATTTGTGTGACTGTAAATCATTTCATTAAGAGTAAAATAGACATTTTATAGTTAAATTGTTACTTAATATAGAAATGTGTCATTTTTTGGTACTACTAAAGAGAAAAGTAAGTCGCATAAATTGAGAAAGAGGGATTAGTATTTTATTATTATATAAATAAAAGCAAGATTTTGTTTTGTAAAATCAATGTGAATGGCCCGTTTCTGCAGTTTTATTAGGCAAGGCTTAATTTTGACATGTTGACTTTTACACGTATAACTCCACAGGTATAGAAGCACTAGAGTGAGTTGACTCACTAGTTGCCTGCACCCAAGTTAAGAAATACTTGGGGAAAATTCAACTTAAATGTATTACCATAGTAAATAAATTTTACTTCTTTCCGTGTATTTTAATCTGATGTGACAGATTTTTTTGGCTTATTTTTCAGGTTAAATTCAATTACTTGCTTTTATCTTTTAAGTGATTTTGATTGTGAAAAAATCTTGTTTTACTTCTCTAGACTCTAGTATTGAGTTGTACTTCTTCAGCTGAACGTTTGGTCAATCTGCTAGTTGTTGAATGACAAGGCATGAACAACTTTTCTACTTTATTAAATGTTGTTTTTGTAGATGAATGAAGCAACTAGTCAAATTCCGTTAAACTGAATCTGCATCTCATTTCGTTGACAAAATATAGAGTTTTTTTTCCTTCAATTTTTCAGTTACATATGCACTTATATATGCAGACTTTTATGTACTACACACGTTCATCTTTTCCTTTCTGGCCTTGTTTGAATGAAATGCTAGTCAATTTGCTCGGCTATATTAGGTTGATACCAAAATTTATCTTTATGTATTTTCCGACGGATTTTGATTGTGACATACTACGTCATTTGTTGGCGCTGAATGCGGCTTTGAGTCTAAATGATTCAAATATCAGGCTATTATATTAAAATTTAATTAAATGTTGAAATAAATTTTAATATCATTAAGATCTTAAATAAAGTTTTAACATCATTCAAAAGTATTTTTGTGTGAATAATTTTACCACCATTCTGTTTACAATTATCATCAACCACTTCTGTCATCATAATTATCACAATTATTGTTAACTACCTCTGTCATTACAATTATCACTGTCAACCATCACCACTGTTATTATCCAATTCTATCATCACAACCATTACTGTCAATCATAATTATTAATTTATACCACATCTATCATATCCATCATCATAATTATAACCGCTACCATTATCATCACTACTATTCACTACATCATTGCATGTAGTCGATCTGACTCCTACTACCAATTACTAGCTCCTAGCAACATCATCATTCTTCAGGTATTGCACCACCAACTACTAAAAAAACCAACTCTACCACGACTAGCACCTACCACTATCACGGCAGTCATTACGTACAATATCAATCACCTTCATCATCACAAGTCACAACTATAAATCACCATCACTATCACTTGCCATTAGCATCAACCATATTACAATGCAAACCATCTCCACCATCATGAACATATTTAAATATTTCTTTATAAAAAATTAAATAATGATTTTTAAATTCAAATTTCTAGTTCATTTATAATATTATTTTATTTGTATTGTATATTACTATGTATATAAATAAATAAATTACAGATACTAAAAAATAAACGACCTTAATCATTCATTATTCAAGTTTAGAAACAACTTCTTAGTTATTTAGATGTGCTTTTTGATTTAGACATTTGAACTATTTAATCAAATCAAGTTGTTGTAATTCATAGTTGTCTGACTAACACATATTTTAAATATATATAATTATAGCAATAAATTAATTTATATTTAATTCAAGATAAAACAATTACGTAATTTATAATTTTGAACTAATTTGAATTTATAAACACCTTCGACAAACAAACCACAAAGTATTTATCCAAAACTTTTATATGGGATTTCATTTAGTGACAGCAAACAGATAGTACAAGAACACATTAAACAATTAATATAAAAAAAATATTTGTTTTAATTTATTTATCTCATTTTTCTTTTTAATGTATTTTCAAAAGATCTTTTTCTAATTTGATAATTAATTAATTTTAATATCTCATATAACATAAAATTAGAAGATCTAAAAATATTTTATACATTACAATTTTTATTATTTAAGATCATAATACTTAAATTTTATTTTTTTCAAATTATAATAAACAAATTTCTATGTAAAAAAAAAGAAAAGTACTCGTATGGTTGAAATGTATATTTCGGTGAATTGCATATTATGTCCCCAATATATTCGAAATGAACAATCTAGAAAAATCAGTGGACGAGGAGACAACAAAAGGCGAGAAAAAAGATTCATCAAGTGCAGTGCTGGAGACGGAACCGTCAGATTCAGGAATGGCTGCTGCTTCCGCCACGGATGGTGTCGCTGCGACGGCACTACGGTCGGTAATTCAGCGGATTGAACACGCGGCTGAACGATGTGGCCGCAGATCGGACCAAGTAAGGCTGGTGGCTGTTAGCAAAACTAAGCCAGTATCTCTCGTCAAACAAGTTTACGACGTCGGTCACCGTTGCTTCGGTGAAAATTACGTCAAAGAGCTCATCGAGAAAGCTCCTCAGGTAAAGGTTCTATACTCGTGTGTGTGATTGCCGCTACATAATTTAAGGATAGGAAACATATGATTGATTGGTTTGCTGATCGAATTGTTTTGTTTTATTTGACTCTAGGAGTCACTTTATTAAGGTTAAGTTCAGTCCAATACTAATACTATAGGCAAATTTTTGGGCTTCTGTAATCTAAATCTATCTGGTAGTTTAATTTCAATTAACTGGTATCTAGTATATGAATGTTCTGCTTCCATTGTGTTCCGTTTTTAGCTAAGTATGGATTAATATTAAGAGATTTTAGATCTTTTAAACAAATGCCCTTCATGTGTTTTTATGTTTTTGTTATTTGGGATACACTATGTTTATAGGAAAATGAAGCTTTTCACCAGTAGCTTAATTGATTTTCTTTCTGAATATTGGCAAGAGGAGATGATTTGCTTTTAGAATTATTGTTATAGCCCAACCTGCTTATGCACAGTATTACCCACTTTGTCCAATGGATCTTGCTGATTTGTTCCTCGAGTAAGTCGCAAAGATGCCTTAAGTGTGCTACCAAGTTACCTTATTCTTTGTCATATATAGCTCAGGACTTTCCTGTCCCTTCCACGGTGTGAATCACCTAAGGTGTCTTCTACTTCAGAAGTTCACTAGCTTCAAAGTCTGCCAATTCTTGACCTTTCACGGACATCATACGTACATCAATTGGTGTCTTGCACTAGTTCATTCTTCTAGGAATTAGCCATGTCATGTATCTATTATTTGATTATTTTCTTTGTTTTGGGCTAGTTAGTGTGTGTGTGTGAGAGAGAGAGAGAGAGAGAGAGTATTTTCTTCATGTTAAGTTTTATTTTTTATGTGGGCCGTTGTAATTTTCTGTGGGGAACAATGTGAAGTATTGTGTTTCAGATGAGGTGTTTATACTGCTACCGTTTGGTGAATTGCAGCTTCCAGATGATATAGAGTGGCATTTCATAGGGAATTTGCAGAGCAATAAAGTCAAGCCACTTTTAAGTATGTTCTCCTTCCTTCACTGTTCCTTCTCCCATCCTTTTCCTTATGGACCAATAAGGGGAAATGTACATTTCTATGAAATAGTTTCAGGATGAGCAAAATCATAAAAATCGTGATTACAGGATAATTTGTTGGAGAAACAAGGGGAGAAGACCTTTTTTGGCGTCCTGGTGAAGCCCGTGGAGATAAGGGTTGTTTCCAGAGTTGTAAACTTTATCTTGGTGAAAGTAACACACTTGCTTCATCAAATTTTTGATTATATTAAGTACTGCAAATATTTTTAAAAATGCCAGATGTGGTGGAGCAAATTGCCTTCACTTACATCAGTCAGACGATGGACAATAAGTATCTATCTCCTTTCTGAGTTAGCATGCATGACATAACTGTAATGACGAGTTTGAGCCACGTTTTTGTGCTACTGGTATAAATGTATAGTGCTTATAATAAATTCTCCTCATCTTTGTTTTTCAGCTGGAGTGCCAAATCTTGCTATGGTGGAGACGGTAGATGATGAAAAGGTAACTAACACCGGCTCTGCTACTAGTTTGTCTCCTAGTCCAGCAAATCTCTTTAGAACATATTCTGGTTGTTGACTTTTTAATACAAACATCTTTTAACGATACAAAAAACATATGCCTAAATTATGATTGGTCTCTAACTTCTGTTTCGATTTCAAAAATCATTGTATCCATCTTGAGTTTCTTGATCGATTTTGGTCAAAGTATCCAAAACCGTTTGACCATATCTGGTACAGATCCCACACATACGTCCACATCGTGTCGACACAGGTGCGGCACCGAAAGTGAAGAGTCTGTGCAAGAAGGAAATAAAGCCGGTTTTAGTAAGAAAAAGAAAATAATGGGTTATTATGTGAATTTAATAAGAAGCCTTTGTATTTTAATGCACATATTTAATTTATTCGGAGCTATTGGAGCGGGATTGACATTTGGGGGAATATGAGATGAAGCACTAACAAGAATATTTATAGTAGAATATTGAATATTGTGAGTATAGACCTCCTTTTACAGACATAGCTGTATAGAGTATTTGTTTTCTTTTTGAGAATGGTTACTGTATATTCATCAGCATTAAGGAAATTCCGGACACCATATTTACAGTTCAAAGAATTAGCAAAAACCCTGTCCATCTTGCAAAGATTCTTATATTTTGTTTAATACATTCTGTAGATTGCAAATCAGCTTGACCGTGTGGCTGGGAACATTGGAAGAAAGCCATTGAAAGTTTTTATCCAAGTTAATACAAGTGGGGAAGAAAGTGGGTAACTGGAGTATGTCTCTGATATATCTAGAGTCATTTGATCTATTTTTGTGAACGTTACCATATTCATGAAGGAAAAACTAATCATGATTTGATTCCATAATTGCAGCTAAATCTGGTGTTGAACCAGATGGGTGTCTGGAACTCGTGAAACATGTTACTTCAAACTGCCCTAATCTTGAATTCTGTGGCCTGATGACTATTGGAATGCCAGATTATACGTCGACTCCTGAGAACTTTAAGGTTGAGGTTTTATCTTTGTTGTTTCTTCTTGGCCTGGTTGCTATTGTTATACCTCAACTCAAATATCCTGCTATTTGTCATGCTTGGTTTCAGACTTTAGCAAGATGTAGAAGTGAAGTTTGCGAGGCACTTGGAATATCTGAAGATCAATGTGATCTGTCAATGGGCATGTCAGGCGACTTTGAACTTGCTGTGAGTGACCTGACTTATCATTAAGCACATCAAACCATTAGTAAGCTTGGAAGGAACTTGTATAACATGAGTTCTCTGGGGAGCATGTGGTAGTCTGACTGCACCACGTATACAATCACTTTTTATAAATTAGACCAAGTATTATTAACTAGACATCTGACTCAGTTTTCATTACTTGTCTCTGTTATTAGAATGGTCTTGAGTCTGATTCATAATGCCTAATCGCTGGACAATAAACTCACCCAGCTCCCGGCCACACCCATGGGATTACGACACTTATGCAGACTAGGATTGTAGTTTCGCCCCTTAACAGTTTGTTACAATTCAAGGGTTAATCTATTTTTATCTTTTGGTAAGGTAAAGTCACGTGACCGGGTTTGAACCTTGGAATCAACTAGTGATGCTTATGTTACGGCAGGCTGTCTATATCATACCTCCTGGGGGTGTGGATCTTCCCTGGACCCTGTGTGAATGCCGGCTGTTTTGTGCATGCGGTTGCCCTTTATATTTGCGCTATTCTCTATCAGTTTCCCATGCATACTTGTTTTCTGTGGCTGATATTATGTATCTGTAGGGTGGATTGTTGTTAAAAGTGGAATTTCATTTGACGCTCTCAAAAAAGAAAAGAAAAATTCAGTATCACAAATGTAGAATTTTATTTGATTAGTTGTTGATTCTTTTGTGTTTAAATATGTTAGAAGTTCATCATGATAATTGCTTAGGGAGATCTTATCAGTGATATACCGTTCCAACCTCCATCATACCTCCAATCTGACGACTCGTACTGCAGTCACCCATCAGCCTATGCTTGTAGCCTGTGACCCCCTTAATTATGTAAGATATTTTCTTTTAAGGAGTAGTCTAGGCTTTTGTATCAGGTAAGCATATTTTATCCTCGTGTCCTGCTATATTAAATGAAAGAAACAAGCACACTCTCATGCTAACTAGCCAGCATTGGTATTGAATTCTACATATGCTCCGTTTGACCTCATGTTCTGCTATATTTGAATACAACATACTTATAATGCTGTCTATTGCTACAGGTTGAGATGGGCAGTACAAATGTTCGAGTTGGATCTACTATATTTGGTGCAAGGGAATATCCAACAAAGCAGTCGAACTAGGTTGATGAACCCATTTTGGTGAGAGAGCATGAGCCAAACTTTTGCCCATTCATGATATGAGCAGCGTCTTGTTTGTACAATGCGACTATGGTCCTCATTGGCTATGTGGTCTATAGCATCCGTTTGTATTCTATTTATTATATAATACTGCTGAGCACTGTCTTGAGCTGCAATATAAATGTTCTGAATAATGTCATGAGATTTGATATACTCTCGTCTAGATGTACTAATTGATGATACATCTGTAGAATACTTTTCTCATGGCGTGGTCGGCTGATCCTTTGTTGAAAAAACGCTTAAACTATGTAGGGCAGCTAACAGTCATAGCTTGTGCAAATTTGACGTGATAGTACAGGAGAAAACAAGGATAATTTTAGTTATGTGTTAGTGAAGTCATAAAATTATTATTTTTTCTATTAAGGTCACTGAGCGTAATCGTAAAGTTATATTATATCTCTCTAATGGCGCTTCATGTATTATTTAGTCATATACTATAGCTCATCGTAACTTCTAAGAAAGGGATTAGTACCAATATAAAAATTGGCGCCTTGTGGTATACCTTCCATAAATTTTTAATAAAAAGTTCAGCGCAGAAAAAACCTGGAAGAATGTGACCATGAATTATGCATAAGCTCAAACTCAACATCCTCTTCCACCCTTTAAAACAGCCGCCATTTCGCCACTCCGCCGCTGCTGCCGCCGCCACCACCACCACCAAGTCCTTCAACGCCACCCTCCACCGCCTTTCCTCAGAAGGTTCCCACCATCATGCTTTACTCACATACAACTCCATGCTCAAGTCCTCTGTACCTCCTGACCCTTTCACTTTCCCCACTCTCCTCAAAGCCTGCATTTCTCTTAACCTCCTCCGGCACGGTCTTTTGCTACACCAGCACGTGGTCGTTAATGGGTTTTCTTCTGATCCTTATATTGGGTCTTCCTTAATCAGTTTTTATTCCTCTTTTGGGCTCACAGAGCATGCACACAAAGTGTTTGATACAATGCCTGAGAGGAACATTGTCCCGTGGACGACTGTTATTGGGTGTTATGCACGAACTGGTGATTTTGAGCATGCTTTTTTCCTGTACAATTCTATGTTACATGAAGGAATAAAGCCGACTTCTGTTACCTTGTTGACTCTGCTTTCTGGAGTATCAGAGAGCATTCATGTGGAGTGTTTGCATACTTGTATCGTAAAATATGGTTTTATGGGTCACATTGCTTTGTTGAATTCTATGTTGAATGTGTACGGTAAATGTGGAAGAATTGAGTATGCTAGGAAGTTATTTGAGTGGATGGACGAAAAAGATATTGTTTCTTGGAATTCTTTGGTTTCAGGGTGTGCTTTAGTGGGGAACACAGAAGAATTATTGACGCTTATGTACAGGATGAGGTCAGAAAATTCATGGCCTGATCATCAAACATATGGCGCGTTGGTTTCCGCAATTGCAAAAGATGGTAGTGCTGAATTTGGAAAAGTGGTGCATGGACAGATAGTTGCTGCTGGATTTGAATTAGATGTGCATCTTCAGACATCACTTATGTTTATGTATTTAAAATGTAGGAACATGGATTATACGTTTAAGATTTTCGAGCGAGCAAAAGATAAAGATGTAGTTTTGTGGACAACTATTATCTCAGGACTTGTTCAGAATGAACGTGCAGATAGAGCACTTGAAGTGTTTCAAAGCATGTTGTGTAGTAGAACTGAACCTTCTTCAACTACCATAGCAAGTGCACTTGCAGCTTGTGCTCAATTAGGTTCATTGAAAGTAGGAACTTCTATACATGGCTATATGTTGAGGCAAAGAATGGCAATTGACACTCCTGCCCAAAATTCTCTTATCACTATGTATTCAAAATGTGGCTATTTGAAGCAAGCTCTTATTGCTTTTCATATGATAAAAATCAGAGATGTGGTCTCCTGGAATGCAATTGTTGCAGGGAATGCCCAGAATGGGCATTTGTCAATGGCCTTGCATTTGTTTAATGAAATGAGGATAGCCCATCAAAGACCTGATTCAGTAACAGTGGTTTGCCTTCTTCAAATTTGTGCCTCAATTGGAGCATATCAGCAAGGGAAGTGGATCCACAATCTTGTTGTAAGGAGCTATCTTGAACCTTGCGTTAAGATAGGTACAGCTTTGATTGATATGTACTGCAAATGTGGCGACTTAGACAGTGCAAAGAAGTGTTTTGACAGGGTCATAGAACGTGATCTCATTTCATGGAGCACAATTATTTTTGGATATGGCAGTCATGGCAAAGGGGAGACTGCCCTGGCGTTGTATATGGAGCTTGTGCAAAGTGGTCTTACACCAAACAGTATTATTTTCTTATCTGTTCTTTATGCATGTAGTCATAATGGACTTGTGGACCATGGTTTGAACTTGTTTGATACTATGGCAAGGGATTTTAAGATTGAACCTGAACTCGAACATTGTGCATGTATAGTTGACCTACTTTGTCGAGCCGGTAGGGTGAAAGATGCATACAACTTCTATAAGATGAAATTTCCAGAACCAATGGCCAATGCTTTGGGTATAATTCTTGATGCTTGCAAAACAAAAGCCCTGGAAGAACTTAGGGATGTCGTTGCCAAAGAAATCTCAGAGTTAGATCATGAGGACGCTGGAAGGTATGTGCAATTGGCTCATAGTTATGCTTCAATGGCCCAGTGGGAGGGCGTTGGTAAGACCTGGGTCCAGATGAGAGAACTTGGGCTCAAAAAGCTTCCTGGTTGGAGTTTTATTGACTTACATGGAGTAGTAACAACTTTTTTTATGGGCCAAACCTCTCATCCTCAGCAGGAAGATATAATGTTGGTTCTGAAGAATTTGAGTGAGGAGATTAGTGAAAGGGTAATCATGTCTAACACAGATGATATATCATAAGCACTTATGAACAACATCTTCTTCGTGCTGTTTCTTCCATTGGGGATACTCGACGGTAAATGTCAATTTGTTCAGTATGTCATTGTGGTACTAGATATTGAACAAGGAAATATCAGTTTAATCTGAGCTCAAGCCAGGATTCCAGGAAGTGTTACAACTACTAACTGCAAATCCACCGATGGTGAAGGGGGAAGGTACTATTCTAGTCTGCATAAGAGTCATAATCCCTTCACTATCTGCTTCACCTCAAGTGTTAATCTGATTTTATCTTTTGATATTTGCTCAATTGTTTATTGTCAGAATTGCCTAGGGAGATCTTGTCAGTGATATTCAATTCCAACTTTCCTCCTACCTCCAATCCGTTGACTCTTCCTGCAGTCACTCGTCATTCTATGCTTGTCGCCTATGACCTCCTTAAGGAATCTAAGACTTATTTTCTATCAAGGAGCAGTTGGTCTAACACTATTATATTAGGTAAGCACGTTTCGTCCATTGTATCCTGCTATATGCTTACCAATCACACTTGAAGAGAAGAAAACCTGCTCTCTGTCTGCTAATTAGCCAGCATTGTTGTTATTATACATATGCTCCATTCCGACCTCATGTTCTAAGCTATGTTTCAGGACAACATATTGATTATCGCATACTTCACTGCTACAGGTTGAAATGGCAGTACAAATGTTTGAATTGGATCTACCTTTCCAAATAAACAATGAAGTATGTCTATTAAACTGAGTTTATTTCCTTGCACTTATAATTCCAATCTGGAGTATGTCACGGTCTAATTAGCTAGAAGTGGGTCTATTAATGAAAGAAGAAACCTTACCAAGCCAATAAATAAATAATAATCCAGTGAATACGAGAAATAAGTAGGAAATGATTGCAATATTAATTATATATCTACCACTTTCATCTATATATTATACCTTAACAAAATCCCTAAAAGTAATATAGAGTAAAGAATCATAATAACCGATAACAAAATGACAACAAATGATTAAAAAGATGTTACATAATTATATCATTAATAATTATTTGAATTACATATTATATACTAATATTATCTAAAAAAACTTAAAGCAAAAAAGAGCTGATTATTGGTTATGTAGATCCTGAAAAACCTGTTAAGACATATTAGACATGGTAAACACAGCACAAAGATCCTGAAAAACCTCTTAAACATATAGACAAACATAACAGTTGAAGAAAGAGAAGAAAATATCCAAACACAAAGAGAGTAAAAATGAATAAACATGGAAGAAGCAGATGGAGTGGGAAGCAGGTGATGTTTGGGGTGTTAATTATGGGGTTGTGCATTACTGCTTATCATGTAGTTGGTCCACCCCTCTATTGGCATTTCTCTCAATCTATTTCTTCATCCACCTATTATTCTTGCCCTTCTTGTCCTTGTGATTGCTCTAATGATAAACAAATTCACTCTTCTCCACAAGGTATGATATATACAATACCCTTTCAATCAATTTCCTCTCTTGATTGTTTACTACTTCACATGCATGTGTATAATATGTAGTATGTATGTTTAATGATATAGTGTGTGCGTGCCTGCATTTTGAACTCACTGGCTTTATTATTTGGATCTTGAGATTTAGCTAAAATGGGATGTTTATAGTAAGCCACATGTATTTCGAATCCACTGACTCTAAATTTTGAATCCACCTCTATGTCACGCAAATGAAACAATTCATAGCTACACTCTTGATATTAGATGTTTTCAATAGAGTGTTTGACATGGTTCACCTCTTTTTCTTGCCAGGTTTGAATGCAAGTACTTTTACAGGTTAGTTTTCTCACCCTTTTGCTAGTCTTTTTTTTGGGTTAAATAGAATAAACATAAAATATTAAGTACAAAGCACACTGCTCCTAATAACAAAGGAGTTCCCAAACAAAATATTACAAGTACTAATATAAGCTAGTTGTTATTATCACCACTTTTCTTGAATGATAAGTTTTTTTCCCCTCTATTGTTTCATAGATTGCATGGAACATGATCTGGGGTTGAGTGAGGAGGAGGAGAGAAACTTCACAGCTCTTTTGACAGAGGAATTAAAGCAAATGGAAGGTGAAACAGTGGAAAACCAGAGAAGAGCAGACATGCAACTGCTTGAGGCAAAAAAGATGGTGTCCCAATATCAAAAGGAGGCAGACAAATGTACATCAGGGATGGGAACCTGTGAAGAAGCTAGAGAAAAGGCTGAAATTGCTTTAGAAGCACAGAGACAAATCACTTCTATGTGGGAGCTCAGAGCGCGCCATCAAGGATGGAAACAGGAACTTGTTTGAGTCTAGTAAGTGTTCTAGACAAGTTCTTAGTGAAACAAGTAAACTGGATAGATAATATTTGTATTCAGCTAGTATGGACATTTCTCTAATTTTGCTAACAATACAAGTCATTTTCTCAAGGCCAGAAACAATCTGATTTCATTATAGATAGCCAAGAAATTGAAACATCTCGTTCGATTTATACTCAATTAATTAGGATTCACTTCAAGAAATATGTCTCTCTTCAAAATATACGTTGCTCTGCAGCACAAAGGGGTTGAAACGTGACGTAATTACATTAAATAAGACACCCTCTCAAACAAGAGTTTTTTAGCAAACAGTCATTTAGTTATCTACCTGTACTGGCAAAAAGTGGAAAGCCTTCAGTTATCATGCCTAAATTTTAAATCAGGCCTGAGTGATGAGATTGTCTCTTCTTGCTGGGAGCACTAAAATCTTACCAAAGAGAACAGTTCTCTCGGTTGAAAATTGACAAAGAAAGGGCAAACCTTTTTTATAGCATCTTTGGGAAAAGAACAAAAGATAGTGGAAGCTGGAAATAAAGGTATTTCCTGTCTCAAATCATACAACACAAATCAACAATCCTTGCTTTTCCAAATTCGAAATATAATGCACTATGTACCGAAAAAAAAGAAATAAAATAAAATTCCTAGCATTTTAAGACAGATAACCATAGTGTTATGTGATTTTTTAAAATATCTACAGTACTGTGTTACATGAACCATACTTAGATCAGCTTCCTTATGTATATTTCCTAAATCAGTAAGCTAGAGGTGTTGTGACACACACGAGTTGTAATTCTATCAACGGCAACTTATCCCCTCATCGAAGTATATGACAAATAAAAACTAATAAAAAGAGACTGATTAATATCATGGTGTCAAATTCATTATAGAGGAGGCGTCGAATGGAGAAACTATTCCTTCACTCAAGAGGCGCATTGCAGCCCCTCGTGAGAATTTCCTTGCAATCAGAAAACAGGGGGCCAGCGTAGAATTATTCCGACACCACTCTGTCCTGTATTCACTTTCATAGTAAACATTATGGATATCCTGTAAATATTGTAAGGGTAGCAAAGTTACAAAGCAGTCAGTTCAGTAAACAATATAATCTTAATGCAATACCAAACAGAAGAGTTGAAGACACAAAAATAACTAGAGAAGATGAATAAATAACCAACAAAAGATTTTAAGAAAGAAACAACTACAGAAGTCAGGGAATGAAAAACCAAAAGGCAAAGCCGGCAAAAGAAAACCAACGGGGAAGTCAACAAGGAAAACCAAAAAGTGAAGTCAAAGAAAGAGAAGTTGAAACTATGCCAACATGAAACTGTAACCAGATATGATCATAGCGTCAAATGCCCAAAGCTAGAGATGACAAATTATTAGACATATCCAAATACACACCTTTATTCTCTTGATCTGTACAGGCCCAGCATCTGCATAGCTAAATGTTATGGGATGCCAACCCTTTTTCTCCATATTTGTCACAGATTCATTCCACTCTGTATAGGTTATCGTTCTACGTTCAAGTTCTCCTTCAAACCCATGTATCTGTAAACCAATTAAAATCTAGAACCTTAGTCCCGAAGAATAGTTCTCAAAAGCAGTCCACACAGAAAAATCCTTGATATATCAATGAACATGAGTACTTTGTGCATCTTATCTAAAAGAATGGATTTCCGAAAGAAAGATGTATTACGGAGTCCTGAGAACACACAATAAGACTAAAGATGGAAATAACCTAGGTAAATAAGTCTGGTAAGTTCAGAGTCCTGAGAACACACAAGAAGCCTACAGATGGAAAGTAGCCGGGGAAGAATATGCCTGATACTTACCGCCAACAATGTCTGCACATAGTGTTCATCTGGAATGCAGTTGTGCTGCTTTTGAAGTTTCTGCAAGGTTTATTTCAAGGTTAGAAGAAACAAGTATCAACTGAAAAGTGAATGCTTCCGGAAACAAAAAAGGTGCACTAGTATGAGTTAACAAAAATATATATCGAGTAGAGGAGAAGTTATGTCTGTATAAGGGGGGGGGGTGACAAAAGTAACACAGACGCAAGAAAGGTTGGGCCAAGGGAGAGGAGCCAACTGAGGAAGTCGGCACAGCGTCATTGCCGACGCACAAGAGAATGGTGCTGCAAAGGAGCACATACAAAGCAAGGCAACCACAGAAGTGGGAGAAAAGGGCACTTGAACTATGTACAGTGGGATCCTCCTGTTCTCAAATATAAATAATGTCAAATGCATCTTCTTAGCAGAAGGCACTCTGACTTACAATATTCTTTTTTCCCTTACTGGCTTCCAGCGGTGGACGTCTCTGCAAGATTAAAATCATGACTCTATCAGTTATCACATATATGAAGCATATGAGATATGATGCATCAGTGTAAAACCACACTTAACAGTTCCAATTAGAGAATGTAACGGACAGTAACCCAACTAAGGAAGACATTAAACTACAAAAGCATGTCCATCATCGTGCATACATTAGTAAATGAGGGATTTTAGGCTGTTGAGGAGCACCAGTAATTTTATAAACATGAAGCACCAATGCTTTATTAAGCATGCTGTTTAACCTTATAGCATTATCCATGTAAACACACATGTGAAGTTTAAAGAGGGAAGAGCATATGATATTGAACCTTGCAGAACATCTTGAAGACTGGAAACACAGCATCATCATCTGCCACCACTTCTGCATGCTTCCTGATTAAAGTGATCCACTGGACTAAAATGTCAAGTCAAACTCATAGAAGCAGATATGGATCACTGTCATACGCATATGATCATGCAGTATATTTTATTGATTTGAGATGTTACGATTTTAAAAAAAAAACATCCGAGCTTCGAAAAACAAGTCTACCTAGCTTATAGATACAAAAACTATTAACTTTAAAAGGTGAAAAAAACTGCTGGATGAAACTAAAATTGACTTTCTCTGGATCAGGAACTAAAGATGATTTTTAAAGAGTACAATAACTTGAGCACACACTAATTTCGTCAATTAAAAAAATAGTTCTTCTCATTGAAGTTCAGCAACTGTCCTTTAAAATTAGTAGGTCATGATGACATTTTAGGGGGAAAAATCAATCAATATTTCCCACATTGATAGACCGGCATGCTAAAATCTTATGTTTAGAACACAATCTTGATCTGAGAAGAAACTTTCATGGTGTTTGGGTCAACTTACACATACCTCAACTAATTCCACGGGGTACCTGCTAACCCTGTCCACCAATGATTGGACAAATGAGAAGAAATCGCTAAATGTTTTTGTCTCCGCTAGGATTCGAGCCCAATACCTCATGGTTCTCAATTCACTTCATTGACCATAAGGCCACACCCCATGCTTAAGATGGCGAGGACCCACAGATTTCATGGATTATATTTTCACGTATTGAACTAATTCTTTTATTCACAGATACAAGTTCAACAAAGATCATTAAGATGGTAGGTAAATCCCTTCTGAATAATATCTTTCAATTTTTGTTAGGTAGTTATATAGGTTGACACATTTCAAGTACATACGTGCTTTTTAAATCAAGTATATAGGTGCTTTTAGTTGTTATCAGCATAAGTTTTTTGCAGACCTCTTTGGTTCCTGAGTTTCTTCACTTTTGTACGTCATTTTCCCATTTGAAGGAGCTGGTAAGTGCTCCTTCCCTTTGATCTTTGAACATAATTTTGGATTAATCTGAAAAAACAAGCATTTCAAAGCTTCTAGAGTTGTCACACCCTGCTTGTCAACACCCCTCTACCCTATCATATGCCTTGAATTTTGCTTAGCAAGAAATTAATGAAAATTCAACTCCACTAGAGCAGAAAAATACACACGTTAATGGATTTTTTTTAATCAGGACAGAGTAATGAATTTCATAGTAGAAGTTGGTGGGACATAGATGTGCTTATAATTCAGACTGAGGGGCAATTACCTGTGACCCTTTTCGCCATTTGCTCATTGGTATATAGGGTGACATCCTTGGGTTGTAGCGGACATCCTTTTTATCAAGAAAACTGGAAGACAAATAGAACCTCATTCATTCAATGTTGATGCAATTAATACGAGAATTCGAAATAATTCATTAGTAATTCAACCAGATCCTTAAATCCTGAACCCACTTAAGGAGTTGATTGCTTTTTTTTTATCTATCCTTTCCTACCAGTTCCACAAAATCAACCACCTGTCCAGCAATCACACTAGTTTTATCATCCATGTTACCTGTCCACAAAGCTCCTTGGAGAAGCCATCAAGTAGTTGTATATGAAGCTAAAGTTGTACAGTGGGACACAGCTGCAATATCAACCATTACACATTTAGAGAAAAATTCTTAAAACCAGGGCACAAATCATAACTCAATAATTGGGTGAAACAAACAGAAGGGAAATACATGGATAAAAGAATTGGAACACACTACATTTTGAAGTATGCTCTCTCATGATTCATTAACGAGAAGTCAAGAAGATATGTTGTCTAGACACTTAGTCTCTAGTGCAACTGCATACTGGACGATTTAAGTTATTTAGCATGGACTGTATGTGCACGAGAAAGTTTTGAATATGTCTTTGTTTTCTTTTTCTTTTCTTTTTTTCCCTTTTTGGATACGAAATGTGTATTCTGTCTTATAAATGTACTATGACCATTTACCAAGCAAGAATATGATTGTGCTGTCCATTCAATAATTCCAGTGTGAACTCACTTCCTACCATATCCATTTCTATTCAATATAGTAATGATAGTAATTAGCATTGGTGCTAAGCATGTCTAAAAAAGTTGTATGACTGTTTCTTCTTCAATAATAAGTACCAAAATTATTACAGCTCTACCCGAGTCTTGATATCTAATGCAAGTATTACCTCAAACGCAATTCAGATAACCCGGTTTGAGCTGTGTGTAAATTTACAAAACAAAAGGTGTGAATATGTTATTGAGTTTGAGATGGCCAATAAGAGAATTGATCTTAGTTAGATAGGTACTCCAAAGGAATGTGTCTAAATAGTTTGATCATAAAAGAAACTTCAAAATATATGAAGGGGTGTTTTGAAAGATGCTAGACTTCTCCATTTAAGGGAAAGAATCAAGTAAATCAGAGTCATGAGAAAAACGAAAGCATAAAAAGACCAGTTCGTGAAAACCAATAGCTGAGAATGCCATGCATCAATAAGGCACGTGCATGCACACTAACAAGCCGCCTAGACAGACTTATCTGAGAGATGTCACACATCAAATGTTTTTGAAGTAAAAAGTTTACCTGTCCGACAAGAGAACAAATCTTTGATTTGCTGGATCATCAAGCGCTGCGCCAAGTAATAATTTCTCTGCTTGGATCATACTTGATTCTCCCCAAGCTACCTATAGGTCACTCTTAGTATCAATCTGGTAAAGATATGAAAGTGATAAAAAAAGCAAACAGAAGTAAATGAATAATACTACATTTTTTATGAGACCGATTTTAAAATGTCAAATTGACTTTAAATCTTTGTATTGATGGTAGTGGATACAAATATTAAAGTAGTAGGTAGTCCAATCGAGAGTATCTGATACAGGAAACATCGCATCAAAGTTTAGAACTTAAAAAAAAAAAATTGAATCATTAAAAGTTGTGAAAGTTTTACAAAATAATATTACAAATGGAATACTGGGAACATTGCCAATCCCCAAAACGGAAAGAGTCGTACCAATTAGAGTGGTTGATTTACCATATACCAAACATCGTTCGTAGGTTGGTGCAATAATAATATATAAGCTTAAGGTTTAGAATCTAAATTTCCGACCTATCAACCTATTGGAGGAAATTACATGCAACCTACCAAATCCTACATAAAAGTTCAATCAGATACATGTCCTGAAACTATCCAAGAGCAATAAACATAAATAGACTGATCAAAATGACAAAAGAAAAGGAATAAAATTAATTTACTGAATTAAACGCGCATGTCACTGCAAAATGAAATTACTTCAATCACAAAAAAAGGAACAGAATAAAGATACAAAACATATTTTTATTTTACAATGTGCAACACAGTAGGCAAGTAAAACCACTTACCTTGATGCTATTTGTCAATTGGCGATTATAAAAGAAAGTTGATCTTGTAGTAGACTCATCAAAAACAAAACCAGGCTCCGAATGTACATATATTTTAAAATTACCAGGGTCAGCATTCTGCAAACACCAAAGAGATAATAATATCAAATATTCAGGTTTTGAAACAGGTAATATCTGCGCAACCTAATAGTTTTCACATTTCCATTGTGTTCTAGCAAATTTAAGAAACATTGAAATTTCACTACTATTCCCCAAAAAAATAAATGCACTGTTACACATTTTGAAGCTGCAAGAAGAGTTCAATCATCACAAAAGAGAATAAAGGGAGGACAAAGAGCTATCCTGATACTAATTTTGATGAATTTTTGCTAAGTTTACTGGAAAAATGAAAAATCATTTAACCTCAAAGAAATTTCCCCAAAGGAAATCGAGAGGCAAATTCCTACGCACAAGAAAGAGGAAAGCAACTTTGGGATTGCCAGTATAATCAACAGCTCGAGATCTACTAGAAATTGAAGAAGTAGAAGAGGAAAGTTCCGAATCGGAAAGAGAGTAGTTTTGGAGCTTGAGAAAAGCCAACACACAAATAGTAAGAGAAACCAGAACCAACAACTTCCACCACAACCACAGCACGTTTCTCACAGACATTCCGGCGGTCGCCGCCATAGCCATTGCCGCCGCCGACTTCTTCTTCATAGGTTTGAATTCTCTTTGCTCCTTTTCTTCCTTCTTCTCCTGAAATTTAAAAGAAAAAAGAGATTTGCACTTTATCTTTCTCTCTGTGTATAAATATAAATAAATGCATATACATATATATATATATATATGTGTCTCTACATTGAACAGGTGGCGGTTGAAAGGAGCGAATGAGAGAGAGAAGCATTTCAGAGACGACACCAAATTCTTTTTTTTTGGTTTCACACTGCTTTGCCTTTTGTTCTGTTCCTTGGTGCACAACTGTCTCAAAGACAAGGAAGGGGAAGAAGCTAACGACGCCGTTTGGTGCACCTTCGAATTACTTACAGACTGTATACGCCTTCTTCTACATATTTCATACCCTCCCTCAAACAACCATATATATAGAATAACAGATCTTTATCTCTTGCCTTTGAAATGGAAAGACTATTTTCAATAAATCCTCCGGCAACACCAAATACTAACTGAATTGAAAGCAAGACAATTACCTACTACCTCAATCATAATTGCTTTCCTCCACAACCTCCCATTTATGATTATGTCCTCGATAAGCTGAAACTAACACCATATCATGTCTAATTAATTACATCTCCCCAATACTTTTTTTAACCTACCTCTACTCCTCCAAAAACAATTCATACGTACATGTTTTTTTTTAATCGTGGGTATGTGTCATAAAATTACAAGTTGGATGTTTTATATCATAGAAGGTGCATAGCAAATGTATTTTATTTAGGATTTGTCAACACTACTATAATTGAAATCTGTCTAATTCCATGAACATAATTGTATAGAACATGATAGAATGATTTTCCTTATTGCACATGCAAAAATACGTGTATAATAGTAAGACTAGGTACCTTCCCCTTGATGGAATTGAGAAATTCCGTAATCTGTCAATAATTGATTGGGGCACAAATCTTCACGACAATTAAAATGAATATTGGCACCGACTATTGAAGTAAACGAGACGCTAATTGTTTAAATTAAGACATCAGAACATGGAGGCCTCTTTCGTTTAGCTAAAGTTTGTTTGGAACATATTTTACCCAACTTCCCAAGCCAAATTGACGACAAGTTAAATCATCCACCTATCATTCTTCTGACAAATATATAGTACTATTCTATTCATATTATTTGTCTTATGACAAAAATCCCTTGAAAAATGAAACAATGTTCATTGATGTTTCTTGAAGACACATTTCATATATAAACACAACAGCATATTTTGTACAATGGTACAACAATGAATATAATTTATGCAGAAGACGAATAGATTAAGCAATTCTGCTTACTCCTCTCTCTCTCTTTCTATTTCTTCAACTATACTACACAGCCTATTCCACTTACACTGCTGGAGAGCTTTTTGTCCTCTTAACAATATTGTACAGCAAATGAATTCTGGTACAGGTGCCATCGCTGCTTTGCTACCAATGGTGTTATTAATCCGTCAACCCAATGTATAGCGACTCCAGGCATCGTATCTACTATTGTTGAACCACCTTGGCCTTTTTCGGCATATCTATGACGATGTTCAGAATTTTTCCTTGGACGTAAATTCTCTTCCTAATAGATTTCCCATCCAAAAACTTGGACAGTTTTGTATCAAATGAAGCTAATCTAAAGGCCTCCTCTTCTGTGCATGTTTCTTCAACCTGTATGGTACCTCTAGTCTTTCCATTAATTTGGACTGGAAGGACTACAGTACTCTCTTTTAAATATGCAGCATCAGCCTGTCGTGATAACCGAAAATCAGTAAATGTTTCACCTAATTCAATGATTTTAAGATGTTCATGAGCTTCTAGTAATCCCAGAAATTTAATTTGTCTCACGAGGCAACTATAAACAACAGTATGTTTTCATATTTTTCAAAATTATCTGGGTTTTAACCTGTTTATATTGAATATTTGCTGAAAATGGACTGCTACAGTTTTACAAAAAAACTGAACAACTAAATATGTAGATAAGTGATAACGAGAAGCTATGCAGTAGGGTGTTGGTGGCTTAGCTCCCTTTTTAGCAACAGTAAAGAGATTAGGGAAAAACAAGTATCCATAGGTATTTCAGAAGGGTGGGATCAGGAAGAGGAATAGAGAGAGTAACAATTACGATCAAGAAAATACTCACCTTAGGGAAGGGCTCATATGCCAAGGAATTTGAGTGTCCCAGACGAGACCAGAGCTCCTCTGCCATGTGAGGTGCATATGGTGAGAGCAGCAAAACAAATGCTTCAATAATTGATCTCGGAAGCTTGTCCCACTAAAGACATGAGATCCAACAGATTAGTTAAAATGCTATCGGAAACAGGTAACTTGCAATGAACTTAATATAGCTACATCACTCTTTGTTTCCCTTATGTCGTTATTTTCAAGTGCAAGAAATTTAAGTGTCTAATTTGATCTCATTTCAATGAAGTCCTCCGTGGAGATAACCTCTTGCAGAAATGTAAGGACTGTAAAATAGACCCAGTGGGGCCCAGCCCTTCCCCAACTCCATGAGTAGCTGGACCCAGTGCAGCCCTTTTCCCAGGTGATGTCTACAAGCATTCAGTTGGATACTTCAATATAACAGGGAAGGAGAAGAGCTAGAGAAGTCCTCTTGGGAGTAGTTCACCAATTTTGTATTTCATTTGCCTTGAGGAAGAGACTGAAATCTCTTCCCTTATGCAATTAACTCTGACAAGCACATCAAATTTTTGGACTAAGCTGCTATTCCAACCTGCCCAAGTTGGATTCCTATAAAATTGCTCTACCAGACTGACCAAAGTTGGGACAAAAAAAAAATTCAAAGTGTGGGTACTCTTCTTTCCAGTTTTACTATTTTTTTAGCACTGAGGGGAAATGAGAACAAGAAACCTTATATGCCGCGTTAATGAACTCCATCATTGCAGAAATTCCAGTGTTGAACCGAGTTCCTTCAATTTCTTCAGTTACCTATTATAATAAACCAACTCGCAAATCAATAACTGCTGTGTAATAATAGGAAGTGTATTAACATCCCAACCAAATTCCATTCCAAAGGTTACATGCCAGTCATACCCAATGAATAGTAGTACTACCTTATCAATGCATCTGTGTAAAGAACAAAGTTGTTCAATTGAAGGTTTCTCATCAACTGTGACAGTTCCATCCAGATATGAACCAGTGGGCGAGGCTGAACCAACAACCAATCTCCAAGATCTTGCTAGGAAACGGTGAACACCATCAATACCACTTGTATTCCATGTTTTCGAGTCTCTATCAGACATAATAAAAGTTTGCATTACGCACTAGAAGATATGCTGTGCTAATACAACTTTGAGATGATCTACATATATCACAATTTGGGAAACAAAAGAAAAGATAAGGACAGGCAGAAGAAGCTACCTTAATGGACCCATAAACATTTCATATAAGCGTAGAGAATCTGCACCATACTCCAAAACAACATCATCAGGGTTGATGACATTTCCTCTACTTTTACTCATCTTGTGAGCTCGGGCAATCAAACGAATGTTGGGGTTGTCTTTCAAAACAAACAAGTCACCAGATTTCATAACCTACTCTTCATCAAAATAGAGTTTCATACAGATGGCTTACATTCTGACAACTAAAGTTAAAATAAAAAGATGCTAAAAGATTTTCTTAGGAAGCCAAGTAATTTAACATGATCAGTGTACAATGAACCTTTTCCTCAGGTATTCTTTCTTGTTTGTACTCAGCCAGCTCATCAACAGAGTCTGCTGATATCAAGTTTCCTTCGTCATCTTTGCATGCTGTATATTGAACCTGACAACTTGATCGTTAAAGAATGACAACAAAATAATGGACTTCCAAGACCCCAAGCAAATCAACTTACTTCACCAAGGATTATGCCCTGATTTATGACACACTTAAATGGTTCCTTCGTTGATACAGCATCTATGTCATAGAGAACCTGCAACAATGAACCTAGTCATGATTTTTAACAGAAATGATAGAGAAGAAATATAACTTGCTCTCGTAAATTGAACTGCTCTTCCAAAGGACAAATAAAAAAAGAGAGGGCATTCCTCTTGCTTGTTAAGCTCCTTTTTTTGGTTTATTTATCCTCCTACCTCATCTATCTTTCCACTTATAAGCTCTGATTAGAAGAAGATTTATGTCACTTGGCTTGTCTAACAATGTACTGAAGTCAAGTTTAGGTTAGCGAAGGGATTCACCAGCCATAAAACGAGGTGGATAAGTGAAGAAGAAGAAAGCCTTGGTTCATTTGTATCAACTGCAATATTGACAACATTTGCACTGGCTAAAGGAGCACAGCCAAAGCATGAAACTGAGAGTATTCTTTTTATTTGTAATAAGTGCATTGGGACTTGGGAGTGCTAACCTTGTGCCAGAACCTGGCATAAAGTAAATGAAGAACAGCATGCTCAGCACCACCAACATACACGTCAACAGGGCCCCAGTACCTATAAGAAAAAAGAAGCAAATGGATGGCTAATACTTTGAAACACCAAGACTTTCCAAACTAGTATGTATAACAAAATGAAAGCCAGAAAATTATAAAAGCGCTGATTGTAAAAAGAGAAAGCAAACTCACTGTTCTTGTGCCTTGTCAACCAATGCACTGGAGTTTTTTGGGTCCATAAATCTTAGATAGTACCTGTATATCAGTGGAGGATGAGTCACATGGTTCAATGTAAAGCAGCAAGATACAGATCAGACATATGACACATCCATAGGAACCTTAAAAGCAAAGATGGTTTCTTCTTTACATACAGGACGAAGGGTGAAAGTTGCATTGGTTTTTTGAACCACACATTATCAGTTTAAGTATATAACGTTAAAGTATTCATAGATTCTTTGCTTTTCTCACATTTACTTTCAATCACATAGTAAGCAGCCAAATTTTGAGAGTCAACATCAGACACTCTTCTTATCTAAATGCAGTAGATAAGTGTTGGCCTTTTACTTCCATAACTACCGGTGACAAAATATGCGCCCAGTGCCACCCACTATGGATAACGAACAAGTAAATTCAGAGTAAAGTACTTCCTATCTTCTTCCTTTTTTTTTACTAGTAAGTCAGAGAAAATCCTTCCTATCTGCTTTGCCTTATAATATTCTATGCTTCTTGTCCATA
>JAJOOO010002756.1:0-29684 GCA_029582685.1 Solanum piurae
GCAACTCTTGTTGTGGCTGATTCTTGGACTCTTCTTGACCTTATTTGCACGAAATTGGACCTTAAAATTCCTCATCTTGGGCTTGAATTTGGGCCACCAAATAATTGTAGCATTTGAACAATTCCTCTCCCTTGGGCTTGAGCTCTTCTTCTCCAATAAGACACCTTTGGATCAGCGATTGAAGCCCATTGAGCTTATCATTGAACTCCTTGTTTTGAGATCTTGTTATGGGCCTCATTGGAGTTTCTAAAGCTTCATCCTTGTCCTTCAATGGAGTAGAGCTTCCTTGGATGCTATCATTTGTGCTCACTGATCAGGAGATACATGCAATTATTGAGGTAAGACCTTCAACTACTAAATGTGTGTTTTCTATTATTTATTCTAAGAATGGTTATAACTTGATGAAAACACTTTGGGAAAAACCTATGAAATATTACCAAAAAAATTAATGGCCCGTGGCTAGTTTGTGGGGACTTTAACGAAATTACAAATGCTTCCGAAAAGTTTGGGAGGAAACCTATTAACAATAACAAAAGCTCTTGCTTCATAAATTGTTTAGATGATCTGGGTATGATTGACTTAGGCTTTACTGGACACAAATATACTTGGACGAACAAGCATAAAAACAACAAAACTCTTATCATGGAACAACTTGATCGATTCTTTAGTAATCATGATTGGTTAAATTTTTTTCCAGATTCTAATGTACAACATCTCCCACGCACTCACTCTGACCACTGTTCTATATTATTTAATTGCTTAAAAAGACATGCAAATGTTAGTAAAATTTTAGATTCGAAATCATGTGGCTCTGATATCCGGATTTACCTAACTTAGTTAGTAGCAACTGGAAAAATAATGCAAATTATAATAATGCCCTAGAAAGATTCACTACATCTTTAAAAGTGTGGAATAAACAAATCTTTGGTAATATCTTCCATCAAAAGAGGTATATCCTAAATAGAATTAATGGACTACAAAATATGGATAACACAAAAAAAAATCACCACCACATGGAGCTGGAAAACATGTTGATAAACGATTACAATGAGATCCTAAAAAGAAAAGAAGACTTTTGAAAAATTAAATCTAGAGTCTTATGGATAAATGAAGGGGATGCGAATACTAAATATTTCCACGTTTCGACAACTATAGAAGAAGGAAAAATAATATCATGGGACTAAATGATGCGGTAGGAAATTGGACTTATGATCCAAACATCATCGACAATACTATATCCCAATAGGACAATACTTCAAAAATATTTACACCACGGAATTAGATAGGAGCTATTGGTCTACCCCTAGTACATGCAGAAACGCTCTATCTATAGAAGATAAGGCTAATATAGGGAGACACCTCAAAAAAAAAGTAATTAAAAACACCATGTTTTACAAACCTCTTAAATCTCCTAGTCCGGATGGACAACACCCTCTATTCTTTCAAAAATATTGGGAGGACACGAAAGAATCTGTGGTTAATAGGTGCATGGAAAAGTTTCGAACACACATTGTTCCCAGTGAACTTAACAAAACCTTTATATACCTTATTCCAAAAATAAAAAATCCAGAACAAATAAATCACTATAAACCTATTAGTCTTTGTAACACTATCTACAAAACTATCACAAAAATCATAGTTAATAGAATCCGACCTTATATAGATAATATCATAAGCCCCCACCAGTGTAGCTTTATTCCAGGAAGGCGTTCGGTGGATAACGCTATAATTGTCCAAGAAGACATTCACTCTTTCCAAAAAACTAAAGGCAAATTTGGTAAAATTCTTTTAAAAATAGACCTTGAAAAATCTTTTGATAGACTAGAATGGTCGTTCATAAAGGAATCGTTAATGATCTTGAATTTTCCAAATAACATTATCGACATTATTATGTCTTGTGATGTTTGCGTAATCAAGACACAACTTCCAATGCAAGTGTCTACGATCGTACAATAGTAAAGTAACCCAACCAAGGGTTGGGGTCGAGTCCTAAGGGAGTGGGCTTGAGAATTAATAGAAAAATAAAATTAAGTTCTAATTAGTCATAGCTAAAGACATTATCGAATGGAAACATGTTAAATCTAATGGGGGTTTGTCACAAGTAAACCAAAACAACAAAAATACAAAGAGTACTAATCAAGGAGATGGGGTTCTTGGGATGTGATAGGGATACGGGATAAACTAAACTATTGGGTACGTGCTTTTGATAATAAATCTGTTGAATATTTTTGACTAGACTATAGTAGGGGTAACTTCTCTCTTGAGCAACTTACCCCGAATCAAATGGGTTCCTTTCAGACACCCACTTACCGCATGAAGAACAACCTCCGCCTTAGCCCACTCACTCTCTCGAGCTGAGTGTGTGGGAGTAGGACTAGGGTTCACTCTCTTGAGCTGAATCTCATGTCGACCCACTCCCACCGGCCATCAATTTAGTAGTCTTAGTTTTACGACCTCTCTCTCGAGCAAGCTGAAAACACAAAGGTAAAATCGTATTTGCAAATACAATTTCATTAAGTTCCACCACAACTACTAAATGAAATCACATCTAAATAACAAATAAATCATCAACAAGTAAGACCCAACAGATAATCTAACCCATATTCACAAAATCACACCCCAAGAATTGGGGTTTTAGCTACATATGTAAAAGAGGTAAAAAATGTATACCAAGTTTGGGTATGCAAGATTAAGTCTTAGAACTAGTCAAAAGTGAAGAATACTCAAGACCCAAGTCCAAAATCTTGGATTTGAAACCCTTTGAATCTTCAAGTTCTTCAAAACCCTCTCCAAACTTAGAACTCAAAAGTCCATGTTAAAAATTATATATTAAAAATCTGATACTAAGATACAACTCTCAACGAGTATTTATAGTTTTCAAAAATCTGTGGTGTAGCGGATCATTCAGTGTCGTTAGTCGAGATCGCCGATCAACTCGGCGATCCACCCTTTGGTAGGTTTCATCGCCGTCTTGCTCTATCCTTCAACATCATCGTGTTTGGATCATTGGGCGACATAGTACAATTTCGTGGAACTGCTCGGCGATACACCGACTGCTCTTTTTCACAGCTGATTTGATCTTTTCCTTCAGGGTTCAGCACACTCGAACAAAAGGTGAGGATAAGACTTTTGGTGACTCGCCGAATGGGTTCGGTGATTCTCAAATCTTCATTTCTTCATTCTTTCAGCTACCTTTATTCCTTTTTTTGCTAAGTAGTTTCCATGCTTTCCTTAAAACTCCAAATACCTGAAACTTAAGGGTTTTAATAAGATATTGAGAAAAAAATATGCATTTGAGGACACTAATTCTATCAAAATATAGCCCTAAATGAGTCCAACTTGTGGACTCATCATCCTACATATCCACCTATTCCATCTCCATACAAGTAAACGGGAGACCTAAAAACTAATTCCTTCCGACTAGGGGTATTAAGTAGAGAGATCCTTTATCACCGTATATTTTCATCATTTGTATGGAATCCCATTTTAGACTTATTAATTACGCCACCCAGGAGAACCTCTGGCAACCTCTAAAAATTGGTAGAATAGGTACAACCATCTCTCATCTCTTATTCGCATATGACATTATCCTTATGGAATAGGCGGATATACTAGCGCCTCCACAATAATCCACATCTTAAATACCCTCTCTGAACAATCAGGGCAAAAAATAAATTTTCAAAAATCCACTTTATACTTTGCCTCAAATGTAAACGTCAAGGATAGAGATGACCTATCCTCCCTTATGAATATTCTCAAAACAAATAATATAGGAAAGTATTTAGGGTTCTGATAAGTCCAAGATTTGGACTCATTTGGGGATTTGTTTATATTGATTTAGTGTCCTCGAATGCTTAATTTGTGCCATAAACTGATGTTAAAGCCTTGATTTTCAGGTATGTGAATAGAGGAGCAAAGCAAGGACACTAACAGGCAAACATGAACAACATAAGTTGAAGAAGAAGAGAAAAGAAAGCCTGACGATCGCCATGAACACTCAGCGAATCACTGAATTCCCCCTAGATCGCCTAATTTTATAGTACGATGTGCCTGAAATGAGAAAAACTTAGGAGAACTATGTTCCATATCAGTCAATCACTGAATTCATCAGTGAAGGAAGATCGTATCGCCGAAGGAACTGATCGAGACCAAGATGAAAGTGAATGGGTGAGCTAAAGGACTAAAGGGTGCATCGCGGAAGTGATCGGCGATCCCGATCTAGATCACCTAAAGTTACAGTGCCCGATGGAGGAAAATGTTAAGGAAAAAGAGGCGATGGAAAAGGAAGATCGGCGAGTCACCGACTTGTCGGTGAAACCTGACTTTCCTCGCCGATCAACCTCAAAAATCCACATCTTATATTAGTATAAATTGACTTTTGGAAGAGAGAGAATTATGGAACAAAATAGAGAGAACAAAAGCACTATTCTTGTTGATTTTAAGCAATTTTGGCAAGAGATTTCAATTGGGTGTAGTAATAGAAAATATATTATTCATTTTAGAACTTCGATTTTCAATACCCAGCTATGGAACATGTATTAGCTACTGAATTTCTTTCTTTTATGATGATTAGCTAAAACCCCAATCTTGGGGGTTTGACAATGTGATTAATTGATGAATTTGACTTGATTGGTGTTAGTTATTATCAATTTTAGTGTAAATTCGAAGTGGGTCTAAATTATCGTTGCGGTTTAACTACTCCACTGTATGTTTATTTCAATAAAATTTAGTGTTTTATGCTTGCTTGTGAAAGAGGTGTAAAGCTAAAGTGATAAGTTGACACTCATAGTTAGTGGGTCATGATGGGTTCAACTCAAGAGAGTGAAACCTAAGACTCATTCTATGTATCCATCTCGAGAGAGTGGATGTAGTGAGGTTGTGGGCTGGTCTTTTTGTTTAGCACATTGAAGTTCGAGAGAACTCAATTGAAACGAGGTGGTTTTTTGAGAGAAAAAGAGCCTCATCTAAAGTTCATCTTACCCACGAAGATTTAGCACTTTTGGTTATTAATTAACACCCATTGAGTTGAGTTTAGCAATTGATTGGTCAATCCCCCAAGCATCCTTCTCCTATTTGATTACTCTTGATTAATTGTTGAGATTGCTTTCTGATTTAACACCCTTTACCCTGACATTTATGTCACCCTTCTAATTTATTACTTGTTTATGATAATTTCTATTCCTTCAGCTACGAAAATCACTGTTTTAACTTCATACTTGAATTCGAAACAAAACTGCTCCCTGTGGAATCGACCCGAACTCTCTTGTTGGCTTTATACTGCTTAATGATCGTCTATACCTAGTACCGGATGAGGTGTAGTTGATACGTTAATCAAAACGGCACCGCTGCCGGTGAGTGGTGTTGTTTAGAATTCTCTTACTGAAGTTTAATTTGTGAGTTTGTTGGTTGTAGTTGAATCTATTTGATTTGTTTTTTGTTTGTGTTGAGCAGAAGAAGAAATGAGTGTGGCAGAGATTAACGGCAGCCAAATGGGACACTAAGGTGATATTTAAGATCTTAATAGTGTGCACAATCCAATCCAATTGGGTGGAATTGGTGCAGTCTGTGTACCGTCAACTGACGAGAATGCTATTTTCCATGTTACCACAACTCTCTATCTCCTTCAAATGAAGGGACTCTACGGAGGGTTGACTCACCAAGACCCACATGAGCATATGCGGAATTTTATATATGTTTGTGGTTCATTCTCATTCAAGAATGTATCACAAGAATTAGTTCGTCCTAGGTTATTCCCATTATCTCTGACGGGTGAAGCTAGCAAATGGCTGGCTGAGTTATCGAAGAATTCTATCACATCTTGGGATGAGCTGACCACGACATTCAATATAAGGTTCTTCCCCCCATCGAGGATGATGAAACTCAGAGACAACATTCAAGGTTTCAAGCGATTGGAGGGTGAAATGATCCACGAAACATGGCCGAGGTTTAAGAAGCTACTACTTCAATGCCCGACTCACGGACTTCAAAAAAATGTGCTGATACAATACTTTTATCAAAGTCTTAACTCGGTAAATAAAGAAGTAGCTGATCAATTGGTTAGAGGTGGAATAATGTTGCAATTGTTTGAGGTGGCTTCGTTTCTTCTTGATGACATAATGAAAATAAATCAAGCATAGTACACTCAAGAAGATCAAGTTTTGCCTTTTTGTTTTAGGATGACTCAACAACAACTTGATGAAGAATGAGAACATCAATAAGATGTTATCCCAAATGGTGTTGCTACAAACACAAGTGTTAGAAAATGTGGGCAAACCCAAAGGAGCAAATGGAGTGTTTAGAGTCGAGGAGGGTTCTTCCTCGGGCTATTTAAAGCCGAGAGAGAATCAAGGTTGGAACTTCACGAATTTGAGAAGGGTTTCCACCCACGCTACTTGCAGCAGGGTGGTAATCAAGGTTCGAACTCTTACAAAGAAGAAGAGCGGAGAAGATACTATCATGAATGGTCTGAGCAAAGTTATCCTTGGAAAAGAGAGAATGATAATGAAGAGGATCACACACAATCGAGTGAGACCCCAAAGTCAAAGGGGAGTGCAAGTAGTCTCCGACTGGATGGTTTGTTGTCTCGCATCCTTGATAAAGTTGAGTACTCGGATGACTTGCTAAAAGGGATGAAAGCCGATTTCTCATGGTTAAACAATAGAGTGAACTCTCATGCTGATGCAATCAAGGTACTTGAAGGTCAGTTGAGTCAACTTTTAGCACAATTGGAACCAAATGTAATATGGGACGGTGCAACCGTGCACATAACAACTTTGGTGGAGGATGGTGATAGAGATCTGGTTGTGGTTACTCGTAGCGAAAAGGTAGTGGTAGGTGATATGAAGGGTAATGATGAAGCACACGCTCATGAAGAAGACAAAGGTATTTAGGAAAAAGAGATACCCATCCAACAAACCTTTGCCAAAGAGTTACAAAAAGATGTAGGAAAAAGCACCTCAATCTCAAAGTTGGTGCAACCTCTCCCCAAAATAACTCCTTTATTTCCCCAACGTCTCAAGAATAAAAATGAGGATGAGAAGTTCAAGAAGTTCTTATCAGTGTTCAATAAATTATCAATTAATCTCCGACTAGTGGAAGCATTGTTGGAGATGCCGGGTTATTCAAAGTTTATGAAGGAGTTAGTCACAAACAAAAGAAGCTTGGACTTCGAAAAAATTGAAGTCTCTCATAGTTGTAGTGAAATTATGACTAATGAGAGGATTAAAAAGAAAGAAGGTCCCGGAGCCTTCACGATTCCTTGCACTATCGGTATGCTTAAATTTTCCAAGGCCCTATGTGATTTGGGAGCAAGTATAAATCTAATTCCATATGCAATCTATAAAAAACTTGGGTTGGGTGAAATGAAATCCAAAACAATGAGGCTTCTGATGGCAGACCGACTGATCAAGCACCCCGTGGGGATACTCTATGATATCTTGGTAAAGATTGACCAATTCATCTTTCCGAGAGATTTTGTCATCATTGATTGTGAGATTGATGCTGAAATTCCCATTATTTTGGGAAGACCATTCTAAGCAACCAGGAGAGCGTTAGTGGATGTTGAAAGTGGAGAATTGAAGTTTCGGGTGAACAAAGATGAAGTCTGGTACAATGTGTACCCAAAAAATGGAGGCATCACAGTTTTCCCAAATGAAAAGGTGGAGCTTGTTTCTATGAGACCGATAACCGGATGCCGAGTATGCATGGATTACCAAAAGTTAAAAACTCGTGGACTGAAAAATATCACTTTCCCATGCCTTTTATGGACCAAATGCTTGATCGGCTTTTAGAAAGAGGGTGATATTGCTTTTTAGATGGGTACTCCGGATATAATCAAATCTCTATTGCTCCGAAAGACCAAGAGAAAACCACTTTCACTTGTCCATATGGAACTTTCGCTTTCAAAAGGATGTCGTTCGGGTTGTGTAATGCCCCTAACAACATTTCAGCGTTGCATGCTATCTATTTTCGCTGATATGGTAGAAGATTCGATGGAAGTCTTTATGGATGACTTCTCAGTTGTCGGTGATACTTTTGAAGCATGTTTGGCACACTTGGGGAAGGTCCTTCAAAGATGTGTGGAAACAAATTTGGTCATTAATTTGGAGAAATGCCACTTCATGGTTAGGGAAGGTATAGTTCTTGGTCACAAAGTGTCACAAAAAGGGCTAGAAGTTGATAAAGCAAAGATCAAAGTAATTGAGAAGCTACCACAACCAATCTCGGTGAATGGTATTTGTAGTTTCATAGGGCATGCTAGCTTTTACCGGAGGTTCATCAAAGACTTTTCAAAAATTGCACACCCTTTGTGCAAACTTTTGGAGAAGGAAGTAAAATTCAACTTTGATGATGCATGTATGGTAGCCTTTAAGTGTTTGAAAGAGAAATTGATTTCCACCCCGGTTATCATTAGTCTCGATTAGTCAGCACCCTTCGAAGTGATGTGTGATGAAAGTAGTACGACATTAGGTGTCGTGTTGGGGAAAAAACACAACAAGCTATTCCATCCCATTTACTGCGTAAGCGAAACTTTGAATGGTGCTCAGCGTAACTATATAGTTATGGAGCACGAATTACCTGCGGTAGTATATGCATTTGAGAAATTTCGGGCATACTTTCTAGGCACCAAAGTGGTTGTTCACACTGATCACGCTGCTTTGCATTATTTGATGGAAAATAAAGATGCCAAGCCAAGATTGATAAGGTGGGTGCTATTGTTGCAAGAATTTGACTTTGAAGTCAAAGACATAAGAGGTTATGAAAATCAGATGGCTGACCACCTATCAAGGTTAGAACGCAATGAGAATGACGAGTTGGAGGTAGACATAAATGATGCCTTTCCCGATGAACAGGTATTCACGGTAACTCTACAACAAACTCCTTGGTATGTCGATTTTGCTAACAATAGTATAAGGATTGATACCGGAAGAACTGAACTTCTATCAACAAAAGAGGTTCTTGTTTGATGTCAATAAATGCTTTTGGGATGAACCGTACTTATTCACAGAGTGTGCAGATCATATTATTAGGAGATGTATATACCCTAAGAGGAATTCAATGAAATTCTCCATGCTTGTGATGCTTCACCGGTTGGTGGTCATCATAGCGGAGTATGTACAACCGTTAAAATTCTTCAAAGTGGTTACTACTGGCCACTCCTGTACAAAGATGCTCATGAATATGTTAGAAATGCATACAATGTCAAAAACAAGGTGTAGTGTCCAGAAAACATGAGCTCTCTCTCAAACCTATTTTAGAAGTTGAGTTATTTGATGTTTGGGGAATAGATTTCATGGGTCCATTTGTGAGTTTATTTGGTAATAAGTACATTTTGGTGGCAGTAGATTATGTTTCTAAATGGGTATAAGTTGTAGCACTACCAAACAATGAAGGGAAAAGTGTTGTTCAGTTCCTAAAACGCTACATCTTTGCTAGGTTCGACACTCCTCGGGCTATTATTAGTGATGGTGGATCCCATTTTTGCAATAGGATTCTTGCATCCGCATTGAGCAAATACGGGGTGCGACATAAAGTAGCAACACTATATCATCCTCAAATTGGCCAAGTGGAAGTTTCGAATTGGGAGATCAAGAGTATCTTGGCTAAGACTGTAAATGCAAATAGGACTGATTGGTCTCGAAAGCTAGATGATGCTCTATGGGCATATCGCACTGCCTACAAGACATTAGCTTTTGGGAAGTCTTGCCATTTACCGGTTGAACTGGAACACAAAGCATTATGGGCATTAAAGGCTCTAAATATAGACTGGGCCAAGACTTCAAAAGGAAGAGTAGATCAACTAAATGAATTGGATGAATTCAGGTTTAGGGAATATGAAAGTTCAGCCCTCTACAAGGAAAAAATGAAGAAGTGGCATGATTCTAAAATCCTTAGGAGGGAGTTTCGAGTTGGAGATTGGGTTTTGCTATATAATTCTCGACTGAGACTCTTTCCAAGAAAGCTGAAATCAAAATGGTCAGGCCCATTTAGAACACAGGTGTTCACAAATGGAGCCATTGAAGTCAATCGTAAAGAGGGCCCAACTTTCAAGGTGAATGAGCAACACTTGAAGTTATATTTTGGAGAATGCCATGAAATTTCAGTGATTGAAGTGGTGTACTCTGTAGATGCTTGAAAGCATTTCCACGTCGTGCCACAAAGTTAAATAAGGCGCTTCTTGGGAGGCAACCCAAGTGTTAGTTGCTTTGAATAATGTGTGGTGAATGTGCGTGTAGGTGATTTTGTAAGACTAAGATTTATTCGGCGGTTCGCCGAGTAAGTTCAGTGATCACGAAGTTGATCGCCTTTCTGGCATCAATAGTGGGCTGAGACACTGGAACGTTAGGTGGGATAAATGCACCACTCGACGATTCACCGAGACGATTGGGCGACCCGACTTTCTCCGCCTTTTTGCACCAGCCCTGATAGCCTGGAGTTTTGGATCTTTCGGCGAGGATTCACATCCATTAGGCGATGTGCTAATGTTATTCGGAGGACTTGATCTTGTCTGCCTTCGTGCCACAAAATGGAATGGTTACATACTGGAAAATTCAGCGAGCTTCAGGCAACTTGGCGATTCGCTGAACAGTTCGACGACTGCAGCAAGCTTTCGCCAAATGGGCGCCTAGTTAAGATTCCTTGTCACCCTAATCTGTTTGTTTGAGTGCCAATATTTTATCTTTATTTTTTTTGTTAATGTTTGTTCTCTGCTGTCATGACCCATGGATACCCCCTAGACGTAACATGGCACATAAGACCCCGAAACGAACCATGTAAGCCACTTAGCATATCGTAACATAAAGCACTAGAACAATAAGAGTAAAAATGCATTTAAGTCCAAAAGTTTCATAAAAGCAAAGTGGAAGTCTAGACTTGTCTCAATTATCCATCTATTACAATTGAAGTATCAAATAGGATCACAGCCCTCTTACAACATAGTTCTCAAATGGAAGTACAAGAAAAAAAAAGAAACTACAAAATCATCATCCGTCCTCGAACCATGAGGACTCACCAAAAGCAAGGAGAATAGTCGATCAAACAATTCATCAATTCTCGGAAGGGAATATCTATTCTTAATGGTCACTTTGTTCAATTGAAAATAATCAATGCACATTCTAAGATACCCATCATTCTTTCTAACAAACAACACCGGAGGGCCCCATGAAGAGATACTCGGACGAATAAAACCCTTATCTAGAAAATACCTTAATTGCTCCTTCAACTCTTTCAACTCAGCCGAAGCCATTCTATAAGGAATGGATATAGGTTGCATATCCAGTAAAATATCAATGCCAAAATCTATTTCCTACTCGGGAAGAAAATCGGGCAAATCATCAAGGAAATCTTCCGAAAACTCATTCACTATCGGAATCGACTCTAAAGAAGGGGTTTGGGATTCGACATCCTTCACCCTAACAAGATGGAAAATACACCCTTTGAAGATCATTTTTCTAGCTTTAACGCAAGAAACAAATTGACCTCTAGGGATAGAATTTCTCTCCTTCCACTCTAAAATAGGCTCATTGGGGAATTTGAACCTAACCACCAGAGTCCTACAATCAATGGAAGCATAACATGCATGCAACCAATGCATAACATCAAAGTCTAAAATGTCTAACTCAACCAAATCCACCAAAGAAACTCTATGGGACAAGGAAATGAGACAACTTCTATAAACTCTTTTAGCCACCACCGAGTCACCAACCGGGGTAGAGACCGAAAAAGGTTCTACTAACACTTCGGGGATAATTTCAAACTTCATAGCCACAAAAGGTTTCACAAAGGACAAAGTGGCACCGAGATCTAACAAAGCATATACATCAATAGAAAAGACTTGCAACATACCAGTCACCACATTCGGGGAGCTCTCTTGGTCACCTCGGGATTGAAGAGGATAAAAGTGGTTTTGCTTTTGGGCATTGGAGTTTGAACCGCTTGGAGGATATTGCTTATCTTCTCTCCCCTTAACTTTGAGCATTGGACAATCTCTCATCTTGTGACCACTCTTCCCACAACCATAGCACCCATCCGAGCCAACTAAGCATTTGCCATCATGTTTTCTACCACATTTTGTACAATTAGGCCTAGAAACATAAGAACCACTTCTATTACCTCCTTGAGGTTTAGGGTTAGACACCCTATCATTGTTGACCCTAGGGGGAGCACTAGAGGAGCCTTGGTTAGAGAACCTTTGTTTGAACCTTGTTTGACCTTGTCCATCGAACCTAGCAATGGAGAAATTCCCATCACCAGTTCTAGCTCTTTTCACCTCCCTATTCTTGTCTTGGAGTTTCTCTTCCTCCATTTGTTAAGCATACACCATGAGACGTGAGATATCCATATTGTCATGAAGCATTGCCGAATGACATTATTTTCTCACCAATCTAGACACACCCATCAAATACCTACTCATCATATCCCTTGAGTCCGCCACCAAAGCCGGAGCATACTTGGACAATTGGGTAAACTTTAGAGAATTTTTTTGAACACTCATACCTCCTTGACGAAGGTTAACAAATTCTTCCACCTTAGCTTCCCTCAACTCTCGGGGAAAGAACCTATCAAGGAAAGTTGATTTGAACACTTCCTACTCTATTGGACCCACTCCTACCAGCTTATTGTTCTTCCATTGAGTATACCATACTTGAGCAACACTCTTCAATTGATAAGCTGCTAGCTTCGATTTCTCTACTGAAGTCACCCCCATGGCATCAATTATCTTATAAAGCTCTTCCAAAAATTCTTGAGGATCCTCTCCCACTTTGGAACCAAGAAACACGGGAGGGTTCATTCTAGCAAAATCCCTCAATATAGAAGCCACGGAATTCACATTAGTGTTCATAGGGGAAATCACCTCTCTATTGACTTGAGTTGCCATAACTTGAGCCAACAATTGGATAGTAGACCTAAACTCCGCATGAGTCACATTCTCCATTACGGGATCAACCGGAGCTTGATTATCTTGAGGAGCTTGATTTCCTTGAGGGGGAGCTCTTTGATTCACATTCTCCTCTTCCACCCTTCTTGCATTAGCCGTTCGGGTATTCATTTCCTGAAGACACAAGAGAAGGATTAACAAAATGACTTTTATAGAGTTAAACTCTAAGGCACGACTTAAGAGTAATGAAAGAAGTGAAATTTCCTAACATCTTACAGCCTCTCATTCATAAATGGGGCGCGCTTCACACTATGAACAAGACTCTACTAGACGTGGCTTTATGAGACATCATCTTAGAATCATTCTAAACCTTGTGCTCTGATTACCAAGTTTTTCACTACCCAAGGGTACCCCCTAGACATAACATGGCACATAGGACCCCTAAAGGAACCATTCAATCCACTTAGCTTATAATAACTTAAAGCATTAGAACAATAAGAGTAAAAATGTATTTAAATCCAAAAGTTTCATAAAAGCAATGCGGAAGTCTAGACTTGTCTCAATTAGCCATCTATTACAATCGAAGTATCAAATAGGGTCACAGTCCTTACAACATAGTTCTCAAATGGAAGTACAAGAAAAAAAAAGAAACTAGAAAATCATCATTCATCCTCGAACCATGAGGACTCACCAAAAGCAAGGAAAATAGTCGATCCAAGTTTTGACCAAGAAGGAAGATCATCTCAAACATCATACCCTACACTTATACAAAAATGTTGAAAATATGGGTTAGTACAAAAATGCACTAAGTATGATAGCCATGCATGAAAACCTTGAAAACATGCTAAAAGGGACATTTTAGTTGAAAAGCATGCACTTTGTCAAGTTTAAGAATCATCATGAAGCTTAGTGCAAAAGCATAAGTGATTAGCATATTCAACATATAGGTCATCATATCATAATGGAACATACCATAAATACCCTCAAAGCATCCTTGTGTAATGCATGAATAAGATCCGATAATCCTACCCACACTAAGGAAAGCTTATTGAGTAACTATAGTTCATAACTCATATTCTTGTTCATATTATCATAGTGGGATTAGCTTTAAACGACATATACCATGTGAGCTTAATCATGGAATCCGGTGTCTGCCCTACGCCGAAAAGGGATTGTCCTACTTGCCTAAGGTAGAACCATACTCTTAGCTTAGGTGGATCCACTAGCTAATGACCTATATGGGCACATAGTTTATGGGATAAGGAGATTGCTTCTAGAAACCCGGACTCAACTAAGGTAAAAGGTTTCCATCTCATGAGATACATACTTTAGGAAACCAGACTCAACTAAGGTAGAAGGAACCCATTTGGAAACCAGACTCAACTAAGGTAGAAGGAACCCATTTGGAAAGCCGAACTCAACTAGTGTATAAGCTTTCATCTCATATTCATATCCACTAGGTGCTAAGCATTAATTCCCATTGAGTTCATATTAAGTCTTGACTTAAGTTCATAACTATGGAAGAATGTCTTAACACTCAATCCACCATAACTCATACTAAAGCTCCTAGATTCAATAGGTGAGACTAGTCTTCCAACCTTAGAATCACTACATGCGACAAACCTTTCACATCATATCATATTCATACATAAGTGTGTTCATGAGGATAACATTCCAATTCTACTCTTCTTCTTCCTTGAGTTCTAGAGAGAATTTTTTTTGTGTAGAAGATAAACTTTGGGGGAAATATTTGGGTGTTTGGAAAATATGAAGTAATTGGGTGTATTTTGACTTAAAATGCCTTGTATAGTGGTATAAAAATAATACAAAATGACCTCCCTTTGATAGGGCTTAAAAGGAACTTCCCAAAATACCCCCTCATTTAAGTCACCTGCCCAAGGACCACGAGGGGCCCCACGAGCCATGGTCATGACCACGAACCGTGGTCCCATCCGTGGTCTTGAGGCAGTGGCTTGACATCTTGTGCCTTTAGCCCACAAGCCCAAGGCAATCCCACGAGGGTCTCCATGAGCCGTGGTCCCTATCGTGGACTTTGAGGAAGTGTCTAGGCCACTTGCTTGCAACCCTCACACGCCTAACTCTCCTACACGAGCCTTCCCACAAGACGTGGTCTTCACCACGAACCGTGAAGTGGCTCGTGAAGGAGGGCCTATTTTGGGAACTTTTGGGGAGCTCACTGACTAGGCTACCACGGACCACACCACGAGCCGTGGTGGTGGTCGTGGCCACTAGGGTAGACTGCCTTGGTCCTCTGCCTTGGCCCTTGCCCACCTCCTTGTCTTTTACCCTCTCGTTTAGCTCTAGTTTAGCCTAATAACTTTCTGGGTTGTTACATCTGCTTACATTGAGGACAATGTTGGATGCTTTTGGTGGGGGTGGTAGAAGTTTTGTTGTTAAGTCTTTTGTTCTCTCTAAAAATTATTCGAGTACCGGTTGTGATCAATACCGATGACTCGAATAGTACTCTTAATTGAACGAAATGAATGTGCAGCTACGATGAGGCCAAATGAAGTTGCATAGACAATGTGTGAAGTTTTAGCATCTCGTTGGGACTAGTCGATTACCGAATGAGTCTCTTGTAATGAACATTGCACACTAGCTAGAAAGTGTGGAGTCTTGTTTGATATTGGTGCCAATGCCTTGTGTGATGAGATGACCTTGAACATTGTGTGTAATGAGACCTAGAATTTGCCCCGTGGTCCGGTTGACTAAGTGATGCAAACACTTGAAATGATCTTAGGCAAACAATTTTGAAGAGTGAAACAATTTGACAATATACCTCTTTTGTGGCCAACCTTGTAAGATGTGTGAACCTTACTTGAACCCTCTTGAGCCTTATCCTTTTATTGGAAGAAACTTGAGCAATTGTGACCCCTCTTTATCCATCCACCCATAACTCTCATGAAGTGTGGTTTGTTTGAATAGCCAACTTAGTACAAAAGCCTAAGTTGGGGGTGTGGTGAAAAGAGAAGGGAAATCAAGAAGTGTGAGATATTCCCCATTTGAGAAATGTTTTTGAAAAAGATTGAACCCCTCCATGTAAAAAAAAAAAAAAAAAAAAAGAATAAAAGAAGAAAGCAAAATAAAAAGAATGAAAAAGAATGAAAAAAATTGTAAAATAAAGTAGTAGAAGTTGCAAAAGAAATGGGGTATTATGTAGTCCATTTGAAGTTGAATAATGGAGTGAATTGTGAGGATGATCAAAATGTTAAAGAAAAGGAAGAAAGTGATGTTCAGACCACACTTCATGAGGGTAGCAACCACTTATCCTAAATGACCATACCTTTACACTCAGCCCCATTACAATCTTTGAAAAAACCTTTGTGATCTTGAGTGAGCTGAAACAAATATTGATTGGAAAATAAGGGCAAACCTATGGGTGAGTCATGCATGTGTTCATCTTTGTGAGTGTGAGAGTCGTATGTGATTCCGGAACTATAAATTGTTGAAGAACTTTGTTTGAATAGGGAGTCATTTTTGTTGTGAGGGCATTTGAGTACCTTTGTTGAGCTTGAACTTGCATTTGAAGCAAGTATTGTGAACTTGAGCATCTTTGATAATGGGGAGTCACAGTTTGAATCTTCGAGTGCACAACTGATCATTGCATGAGTAAGTTGAATTTTGTTGTGTGAATTCATGTTGAGTCTTACGCAACACTATTTGAGGCATCCTTTTTGAACTACTGAACTTGAGTTTTACTTGAGGACAAGCAAAAGTTTAAGTTAAGGCGTTGATGAGTCCGAGATTTGGACTCATTTAGGGCTTTGTTTATATAGATTTAGTGTACTCAAATGCTTAATTTGTGCCATAAACTGATGTTAAAGCCTTGATTTTCAGGTATGTGGATAGAGGAGCAAAGCAAGGACACTAACAGGCTAAAAGGAACAACATAAGCTGAAGAAGAGGAGAAAAGCAAGCCTGACGATCACCAAGAACACTCGGCGAATCGCCAAACCCCCCTCGACTGCCTAATTTTACAGTACACTATGCCTGAAACGAGAAAAACTTGGGCGAACTGGGTTCCATATCGGCGAATCGCCGAATTCATCGGTGAAGGAAGATTGTATCGCCAAACACACTGATCGAGACCAAGATGAAAGTGAATTGGTGAGCTAAAGGACTAAAGGGCACATCGCGGAAGTGATCGGCGATCCTGATCTAGATCGCCTAAAGTTACAGTGCTTGATGGAGGAAAATGTGATGGAAAAGGGGTGATGGACAAGGAAGATCGGCAAGTCGCTGACTGGTCGGCGAAGCCCAACTTTCCTCGCCGATCAACCCCAAAAAGCCACATCTCAGATCATTATAAATTGACATTTGGAAGAGAGAGAGCGTATCCAGTAATTGTGGAACGAAATAGAGAGAATAAAAATACTATTCTTGTTGATTTTAAGCAATTTTGGCAAGAGATTCAATTGGGTGTTGTAATAGAAAAGATATTATTCATTTTAGAACTTCGATTTTCAATACCCAGCTATGGAACATGTATTAGGTACTGAATTTCTTTCTTTTATGATGATTAGCTAAAACTCCAATCTTGGGGGTTTGATAATGTGATTAATTGCTGAATTTGACTTGATGGGTGTTAGTTATTATCAATTTTAGTGTAAATTCGAAGTGGGTCTAACTTATCGCTGTGGTTTAACTACTCTACTGTATGTTTATTTCAATATAATTTAGTGTTTTATGCTTGTTTGTGAAAGAGGTGTAAAGCTAAAGTGATAAGTTGACACTCATAGTTAGTGGGTCATGATGGGTTCAGCTCAAAAGAGTGAAACCTACGACTCATTCTATGTATCCAGCTCGAGAGAGTGGATGTAGTGAGGTTGTGGGCTGGTCTTTTTGTTTAATACATTGAGGTTCAAGAGAACTCAATTGAAATAAGGTGGTTGTTCGAGATAAAAGTGCCTCATCTAAAGTTCATCTTACCCACGAAGAGTTAGCACTTTTGGTTATCAATTAACACCCATTGAGTTGAGTTTAGCGATTGATTGGTCAATCCCCCAAGCATCTTTCTCCTATTTGATTACTCTTGATTAATTGTTGAGATTGCTTTCTTATTTAACATCCTTTACCCTGACATTTATGTTACCCTTCTAATTTTATTACTAGTTTCCGATAATTTCTATTCCTTCTGCTACGAAAATCATTGTTTTAATTTCATACTTGAATTTGAAACAAAACTGCTCCCTGTGGGATCGACCCCAACTCTCTTGTTGGGTTTATACTGCTTAGCGATCGTCTACACCTAGTATCAGATGAGGTGTAGTTGATACGTTAATCAGGTTCCGGATCACAAATCACCACCCTAAAAGTTTCGACCTCCAATATATTATAGACCATATGAATAATAAATTAAGCGGTTGGAAAGCTAGGTTCTTAAACTTAGCAGGTAGGACTACCTTAATTAAATCGGTTCTTTCCACCATTCCTACGTACGTAATGTAATGTAACCTCCTTCCGCAATCAACCCTTAATGATATAGATCACATTCAAAGAAACTTCTTTTGGGGTTCATCGCTAGAAAAAAGAAGACTTCACCTTGCTAATTGAGATTTGGTAACTACCCCTACTGATAAAGGGGGGCTAGGACTTCAAAAGACTAAAGGAAAAAGTTTCTCCCTTTTGGTAAGTTGAAATTGGAGATTTCTTACAAAAAAGGGTCAACTATGGAATAAAGTAATTTCAACAAAATATAAGAACAAATGCCTAACATCCAAAATTCACTAATATCCATACGACTCCTATATTTGGAAAAGCATTGCTAAAACGTCTTAACTTTTCCAGGTTGGAGTTTCTTGGAATATAGGAAATGGGAATAAAATATCGATTTGGGAGGATAAATGGATCGAAGGAGCCTGCACCATTCAACAAGCTGTACAAGGACCTATAAATAAATCAGATCGAAATCTCCGAGTACATCATTTACTAAAAAATAATACATGGGATTTCTCACAAATTTCATTCGAAATCCCTGAAAATATAAGAAATCGTATTATAAATACTTACATTCAACAATCAACTAACACAAACGATGACACTTTCTACTGGAACAAAAATAGTGATGGAAATTTTAGCACGAGAAGCGCCTACGAAATATTCCTACTAATACTAACATTACACCACAAGCTTCAACATGATTGGGTCTGGAAGATTAAATCAGTAAACAAACTAAACATATTTTTTCAATTTGCCATGATGCACAATTCATATGGAAAAAATTCAACATATCAATTAACAACTCAGATTTTCACGAGAATATGCACCAGTTGTGTACCTCCACAAAATACAGTACCCTAAACAACCACCACAAGGTGCCTATATCTATCCTCACACCAGTCATTCTTTGGAATATCTGGAAAATTAGAAACACTAATCTCTATAAAAACTAAAACTTCAGTAGGTATCCCCGTACCATCTATAGTATTAATTTTCAAGCACTGGAATATTATCACCTAGCATATACCTCTTCGAAAATAATTGCAAGACATATGGTTCCAGTGGCTTGGCATAGACCCCCAGAAGGAGTATTAAAACTAAACATTGATGGCTCCTTTGAACAAAACACTACTAATGGAGGCACGGGGGGTGTGATAAGAGATCATTTCAGAAAATGGATTACAGGTTTTACATGCAAAATCAAAGTGCAGAATGCACACCATGCAGAAATACTAGCGCTACTACATGGCCTGAATATAGCCAAAAGATTAAATTTAGCGCATTTGCAGGTGGAAACGGACTCACAGTTATAATTAAATAATCTAAATAATAACTCTCGTGTATACTCACATATTTATGCGGACTGCAGGGCAATCCTATAGCAGATGCAGAGAACAACAATGGAGCACATATCAAGGGAAGGTAATATAGTAGCGGACGTACTTGCAGTACACGCAAGGAAAACTAAGGATCCCAATATATGTAGGGGACTACTCTATGTTTTTGACGCATCTCCTTCATTCGTATCATCCGCACTAGAAAAAGATGTCATGGGAACTACATCGTTTAGATTAGTTCCTCTTTTGTATGTATAAACCTACTATGATTATTAATAAATAAATCCTTATGTTCTTAAGCAAAAAAAAGTATATATATATATTGCAGAGTAATAGGTAGTGAGTTTCAAAAAAATTAATTTATTAACGTTTTTTATTTTCGTGAAACTTTGGATGTTGATTTTTCATATTTAGTTTGTAATATGTCATACAGTGGAGTTAGTTTTAAGCTGAATTTGAATTGAGCACTCTTATTGGAAGTGGTGATAGTGATTAGTGACTAGTGAGATGTTTTGTAGATTTGATTCTCACACACTGAAGCATGTCTAACAGTGGAGGATATGTCATATATATATATATATATATATATATATATATATATTATAAATTCCGGATTAAAAAAGCCAATGATTATGTTGCCAATTATAGAATCTCATGCAAATTCTTATAATTATAACGACTTTTTGTATCTTTTACATTTAGTTACTTTCTCTCATATTTATGATTATATCTTATGGACTACTATTTTTTTTCCATCATAAACATTAGCAATATTATTATTTATTACGAGTCATGCAAAAATCAAAAAAGTTTGGCTTTGATTGTTTACAAGGGAAATGAAAAGGTTGAACTGTGAAGTGTGAACTATTCCTAGAAAAATAACACTTTCAACCTATTCACTCACTACATGAGACTTGCAGCATGTTGTAACACAATTACTCTTATCAACACCATATATATCCCTTTGCTTACTTTTCTTTGTATAATTTTCAGAAGGTCTATTTTAATTGTAAGGTCCCAAACATCGTCGCTTGATTCGTAATCTAATGTTCGAAAAGTTGTAAGGATCTATAGAAGAGGAGAGAAGTAGATGAAATTGTCTAAAGAAAGAATATGACCTTAATTGTACATGAAAATCACAATTCCAATTAGTGTAGTTTTCAATGAGGATTCTTAGCTACAAAATCTTCTCAACAACGCAATTAGAGTGCCCGTTTGGGCACTAGAGCATCACGTAAGAGACGGTGTAACTAAACTATATATATAATATGCAGCTGGGGATATAGTTTGTAGTTTCAAACAACTACCTACGGTCATACAGACATACATTATACTGTTGAGTATGGACTGCACAGTGCACATTGTTGGGTTTTATTTGTCTTGATTTCATACCATAAATAAGTTTTCTTTTTAGGAAAATGTTTTAATATTTTACTAGTCCTTTTCTTGTAGGAAAGGTTTTAGGACTCTATAAATATAGGCTTGTTCCTTCTAACTTAATTAGCATTCACAATGTAGTCCTAGGGTTTTCAGAGTTGCGGTTATGGGGGAGAATTTTGTGTACCTCCTTATATTCCGAGTGAATTGGTTGAGGTTGTTTCTCTCTATATTTTGTACTCTCACATTTATAGTGGATTGCTCATCTCCTTTGTGGACGTAGGTTGATTGACCGAACCACGTTAAATTTGTGTCTTTTGGTGTATTTCTCGTTTGTCTTCTTACACGTGGTCTTTCGAGGTTTGCTTTGTCAGCTTCCGCGTTACACCAACTTATTTTCGGTCCTAACACACACATACTACAAAAGAGTACTCTAAATGAATCATTGATTTGAGAAAGTCTAAGGGGTCGTTTGGTTGGAAACAAGTTATTCCAGGATTAGTTATCCTGGGGTTAGCTATCCTGGGATAATTTATCCCACCATGCATATGGGATAACCTTTCCCATCACTATGATATAAATGGTGGGATAAGTTATCCCAAACATGACAACCAAACAAGATACAAAAAATTTATTCCATCACTATTTTCTTATCCTATCACTATTTATTTTTATCTCTCACACCAAACGACCCCTAAATTCTTACAGAACTCTGACAGAATTTACATGGTTAAAATTTCCAAACAAATCTCGATCTCACCATCATCAAAATAACTAAACAAAACAACAACATCACCATTTGAATATTAAGCTGTCATAATGTCATAGAACTGTCTAGCAGAAACAGAAAATTAACAGTCGCACAACCGGAACATACTACTAGTAGGTCATATTCAAGTTAACAAAATAAGAGTAGTGAACGAATCTTCTCCAAACAATGCTTAACATGATCCATCAAGGAGCCTATCCCGTGGATGATAATTAGCAACACGGCCACAATGAATACATTTAACTTTCCACAAATCCATCTTCGTTTTCTTCAAGCTTTTCATAGTGACTCAATCGAGCTTTAGGCTTGATTATATCGAATTGATAGAGAAACAAATAAAGTATTAGATATTTAAAACATTTAACGTTGAAAATAACAATATCTAGAGAATAAATTAAATGTGAAGTTTCTGAATCAAATTCTCAGCAAAGGCTCTACATATGACAAAATAAAAACTCATAAATCTACAGTATATCTGTAAACAACTTGCATAAGATCTCTCCCTCTTTTGCTAAATGCAACACGAAGAAGGGCACCATATTAAAAGGTTGATTATGTTACGGCCTGTTGTTTGAATTACAGATCAGATCTTGACGGCTGATTACCTCTTCCAGCTGATTCACAATAGTTAAATACATACCAACTTCAAACAAAATTTCTAAGATGCAACTCCTTGTATTTAATTAAATTCAAAACTTCAAACAGAATTTCTAAGATTCATACCTCTTCTTGCTGATTTAAAATAGTTAACTAAGGTAATTTCTAAGATCCTACCATATAATGTAATATTTTCATATTACAAGGAAAGAAACATAGTTCAAACTCATACTATAGATTCATAACTAAGGTTATGCTAGAACCTACACAAGTTGCTACCATATAATTCAACGCAACATTTATTGCATATATATCAATGATGTTATTGAAAACATTTATTTGCATATATCAGTGATGACTCCTTTAGTAAATGAAAAGAGATTCAATTCCTAACTAGAATCAGTGAAGGCTTTTATTTTTCTATCACTTAGATACACATAAAGTTAACGACATCTACCTTCCTCTTCTTTTAGTAGATTTAGTAAAGTTAGCCTTCAACTCTGCATGTCCTCAATTGAAGATTCTTTTCCAAGTTTGGCCAAATCTAAAGAGAAAAATAAAAACAAATCAAGGCTCAACTCTCAAGAAACAAAAATATTAAATTAACTATTCACAATTTTATATTAGTGAAAGTTCCTTTCCATATCTTGTTCAAGTTGCTCAAGAAAATCTAAGTCTTCCTCAATACTTACAGGAGGTGGTTCACTTCAAAGATAATCTTGAAGGCACATTAGAGCTTGTATCAATTTAGGAGTTAATGAACTCCTAAATGAATCAAGAATGAGCCCTCCAGTACTAAAAGCACATTTAGATTCCACACGTGAAATAGGAATAGCTAATACATCTCGAGCCATCTAAGAAAGGAAGGGGAAGCTAGGTGAGTTGACTTTCCACCAGAGAAACACATCAAAGTCTGCTTTTCTAATTTCAATATCTTACTCAAGATATTTATCCAAGTTTTTCTTAGAATTCACACATCCACTCCAAGATGTATATCTATGTAATTCGTCAAAGAAACCCACAAAATCTCCTATAGGTATATACCCTGAACCAGATTCCTCAAAGACTTGACCACCTATATCATTCGAGACAGGCTTTGCATACTAATCAAACAAAGATTTCATGTATGTTCGCACACCACTCTCTATATTTTTCCCTTTGTCCCCAAACAATTTTTTAAGTGCAAATCTAAGAGTATTAAATTTGTGGCGAGGATTCAAAACACATGGTATGAAAACCATCTTATTCATTTTGTTTGTATCACCCCAATATTTATCAATTTTTTCCTTCATTGTTACTACCATATGATTTCACGTATCAAGACACTACTTCCAGTTCAAGTGCCAACGATCGTGAGTAGTAATATAACCCAACTAGTGAGTTGGGGTCGAGTCCCAAGGGAGTGATTCGTAATTGAGAATCAATAGAAAATCATAAATGTGTTCAAGTCAATTATAGCTATAAATATTTAGGAAGAAAAACATGATGAATTAAAGGGTGACACAAGTGTCAAGTATTAAAAGGAGGTTTTGTAATCAATTATCAACTAAAACGAAAACTAAAAACGAAAATACAAATATGGAGACGGGATTCTTGGGATGTGATAGGATTATGGGCTAAGGTAAACAACTGGGTAATTGCTATTGATAGTAAATCACTATAAATTGGTAACTAAGCTAGACTATAGTGGGGGTAAACTTTCTCTCGAATAATTTACCCCGAATCAAATTGGTTTCCCTCGAACACCAATAAGCGGCAATGAAGCACAACCTTCGCCGTAGTCCATTCACTCTCTCGAGCTGAATGTGTGGGAGAGGGTTTAGGATTCACTCTCTCGAGCTAATCCATGACAACCCAATAACCATAGACCATCGATTCAGTAGTTTTGGTTTTACAACTTCTCTCTCGAGCAAGCCGAAAATACGAAGTTAAAATTGTATTTACAACTACAACCCCATTAAATTCAAACACAACAACTGAATGAAATCACCTTTAAACAGCGAATAAACAATCAATTAGCAATACCCATCAGTAAATTCAACCCATATTCACATAATCACACCCCAAGAATTGGGGTTTTAGCTAGACATAGTCAAGAGATAGAAATCGATACCGAAAAGTGTTTCCATCAAGTGGGTACAATTGATATGGTCTTTACACACGTCTAAGATGAAAAATCTTCAATACCCACTTCCAATTTCTTCAAAATGGGGATTTTCGAAATCTCCAAGGCTAAGGGAAAAATGTCTCCCAAAACTAAGTTCTAAAACTGAGTAATTCTAAAATTTCATAAATTGGTTGCATACTAAACTAAAAATTCAAACAAGTATTTATAGTTGTCAAAAAGTGTGCTGCGAAGGTCCACTCGGTGCAGTTAGTCGGGATCACCGATGCACTCGACGATCCTCCCTTTGGTCTGGTTCATCGCCTTTCTGCATTGGCCTTCAGCAAATTCAAGTTCTTTAACTTTGGGAGATATAGCATTGTATCGCGGAACTGTTCGCCGACTCGCCGACTGCTCCTTTCTATCGCCGACTTGATTTTCTCCTCCAAGGTTAGGCACACTGGAACATTAAGCGAGACCAAGGCCATTCTGCGACTTGCCCAATGGTTTAGGCGATCCTTAGGCCTTCTTTTCTTCGTTCTTTTAGCCGCCTTGTTCCTTTTTGCTCAATAGTGTCCATGCTTTGTCCCTAAGTTCAAATACCTGAAATTCGAGGATTTATATTAGTTATTGAGACAAAATATGCATTCGAGGATACTAAATCTATAAAAATTAAGCCCTAAATGAGTCCAAATAGTGGACTCATCAACACCCCTAACTTAAACATTTGTTTGTCCTCATGTAAAACTCAAGTTCAGCAGTTCAAAAAGGATGTCTCAAACAGTTCTACACAAGACTCAATCATGAATGCACAAAAAAAAACTCAACTTACTCATGCAGGGATCAAATGCACACTCAAAGTTTCCAATTGTAACTCACCATTATCAAAGAATCTCAAGCTCATAATACTTGCTTCAAATGCAAGTTCAAGCTAAACAAAGGAAATCAAATGCCCTCACACAAAGAATGATTCCATGTTCATACACAAGGGTTCAACAATTTAAAGTTTCGGAATCAAATGCAACGCTCACACTAAAAAAGATGAACACAATGTATGATTTCACCCATAGGTTTACCCGTATTTTCCAACCAACATTTGTTTCAGCTCACTCAAGATAAAAAAAAGTGTTTTCAAGGCTTGTAACTGGGCTGAGTGCAAAGGTATGGTGATTTAGGCTCATTGGCTATAGTCCTCATGAAACGTGGTGTGCACAACACTTTCTTTCCTTTTCTTCATCATTTTTCATTTGTGCTTACAAGTCATCCTATTATTCACTTTCCATGGACTGCTGGAAACCCCATTTCTTTTTGTATTTTCACAACTTTATTCCACAATTTTTTTTATTCTTTTTCTTTTTCATTCTTTGCTTTTTTTTTTGTGTATGGAGGGGTTCCAATTTTTTTTCAAAACATGGGTAAAAGGGGACTTTCTTGCACGTCTTGATTTACCTTCTCTTTTTACCACACCCCCAACTTAGGCTTTTGGTCTAAGTTGGCTATTTAAACAAACCACAAATCATGATGAGTATGGGTAATGGATCAATCAAAGGTCACAATGTTATCAAGTTTCTTCCAAGAAAAGGTCAAGGCTCAAAGGGTGCTCAAAAGGGGTTCACACACTCACAAGGTAGGCCACAAAAAGAGGTATGATGTAAAATTGTTTCACACTCTTTAAAGTTGCCTAAGATCATATCAAGAGTTCACATCACTTAATCAGCCGGACCAACGGGGAAAATTCTAGGTGCCATCACACATGGTTCATGGTAAGCTCATCACACAAGGCATTGACACCAATGTCAAACAAGACTCCACACTTTCGCTTGTGTGAAATGTTCATCACAAGAGATGCAATTCAATACTTGGCTAGTCACAACGAGATGCAAAGAGTTCACATATTGGCTATGCAACTTCATTTGGCCTCATCGTAGCCGCACATTTATTTTTGTTCGATTATGAGCACTTTTCAAGTCATCGATATTGATCAAAATCAATACTCTAATTTGTACAAGAACAGCCACATTCAATACAAACAAGAGATCACACTTTTTTTTCCGGAAGGGTCAAAAATCATTTATAATTAAAACAAGGAGCCACAAGCTCAATCATCCACAAAATGTAGTGTTTAACACAAATTAGCTCAAAGTCCAAATATATAAACAAAACAAGAATTATGAGTGTCACACAAAAGGTGGGCCTCACCCCACCACAAATAAAAGCATTTGTCCTCAAATGCAAACAAGCGAATAATATCCAAAAATCAAAAGCAATAAAGACAGATAGGGAGGTAAAGAGGGGATCCTGTTTATGTAGTCGCTCCATTTGTCTGGGCATCAGTGCCCAGTGCACCAGTCTGGACTTGGGCATGAGTGCCCGAGGTTACCTCTGAAGGAACAAACCCTCCAAGAGCTGCCACAGGTGTATCCGCCAAAAAGTTCTGCACAACTGCATAGAATCCCCAGGCCCATGAAGGAATAGAGGGGCCTCTGGGAGTGGTCTTCCTGTCAGAATTGGGCTTCTTTCCCTTGCCTTTCTCTCTAGGTAGAGGTTCTTGTTTGCCCTTCTTGGGAGGATTTGACCTTCCTTCATTTTTTTTTAAATTTTGTGCTCTTATTTGTCGGGGTGGCATGTTTCTTCCAGCAACTTTTGGCCTAGCCATGTCTGCAAAATATTGAGAAGAAGTTAGAAAATATTCAAACAAAAACATAGAAAATCAGTAGCAGATAGACTCGCTGAACCGGTTGGCGAGTTGCCGAATCGCTTTGGCGAGCAAGGGTCAGATCGCTGAAAGTTATTGTGAACAAAAGGTTCAGGGGTGCTTACAAAGGGCGATCGAGAAGTCCTTTGGCAAGTCACCGAGTGCCCTCGGCGACTTCAGGCTTCTCGCCGAAAGTTATAGAACTCAACATCAATTAAAGCATGAAATTAACGGTGAGATGGGGAACTTCAGTGACCCGCCGAGTGTTTCGACGAGCTCAACCCAGCATGCCTACTTTCAACTCAACTTCTCGAATTCAACCCCGCAACCCCCGAAACCAAAATCATGACATGCACTACTCGAATTAAAGCAAGACCCATAACACCCATTACCTCGGGACATTCAGACTTCTCCTGGTTTTGCCAAATTTGGCCAATTGATGACTTTTGCACTTAAGACTGATGTCACTAGTTTCATCATTGGGCAACTTACATCGTTTAGCACAAATATGGGCTACTCAGACTTCACCCAACTAAACTAACCAATATGCAAGCACAAACCCACAAAATTTACTTCAATTTAGAGCACAAAAAGACGGGAATTAAACATTCAAAACATTAAGGGTAGGGTTATCGAATTACAAACATGCATTCAAATATTCTAATCCTATTAGAGAGGCCCAACACACATCAACAACATAATATTGCTTGCATAAGAGTACAAATTACTAAAAATAAATGTGGGATTTGGAAAACCAACCTTAAATGCCAAATAATAATAACTGAAAAGCTAGGCGGTAATGTAATCCACTCCGAAATCAACTCCGACAACTAAAATACACTTGAAAATGTGAAAATATCAAAAATACTAAATAGGTGCGAGTTTGGGAAGATGAAAAATGAGAAAAAATGAAAGAGTTTGAAAGTTTAAACGTTTGGCCTTTTAATGAACTGTCCAGTTCTCGCCCAGTCGGTGACGTTAGTCATCGTCGCCGATCCACTCGGCGACACATTGAGTGGTCACTTACCTTGCTGAATGTTACAGGGCCCTCAGTTTATTTGGGGGTCCAAATAGCGGTCTAGGTCGGGATCGCTGACCTTTTTGGTGATTCACCGACTGGAGCTTTTTTTCGCCAACTTGCACCTTTCAACACCTTTACCACTTTGACCTACACAAACAACACACCATTATTTCTTAAAGAAAAAATAGATCGATAAGGGGTCTTGGGTTTCCTCCCAAGCAGCACCTTAGTTAACGTCGTGGCACGATGCAAGTCCAATCTCAAACCTCATTTTTGGGGTTGGCCCTAGTATCACTAGGCAAACCCTCTTTAGACTGTGAGTAGACATACGACATCACTTGATCTATTTGGGCGTCTTGCAACTGATTAATCATGGAATGAGAGGTTATCATCTGATTAATCATTAGGACATTTTCTTTCAGTTCATTAAACATTATATCTTGTTCTTCCAATTTGTGTAGAATGAGTGAGAGAGCCTCTTGATTTTGTTCACTCTCCTACTGGTTCATCTTTTGACACTCGTGATGAGGAAGGTACATGTCCTTCTTGTTGGACCTTGCCTTTAACTCCATAACTTTCTTAGACAAGACATCCAGCTGCATCTACAATGTTACCCATTCTTGATCTTTCTCTGTTTCCTTGCTGGTTTTAACCATACGATAGGGTTGGGCTATTACTTCATAAGGTTATTGGATCAAACAACCGGCAAATAGTGCATCAACATCGCTTCTATTTTCGGGACTAAGACCTCTATAAAAGCAATCTAGTAGTAATTATCTGGCATTCCATGAGATGGGCACTGCTGCAGTATTGCTTTAAATCTCGACCGCATCTCATGGAAAGTCTCAACTCCCAATTATTTGAACATTAGGAGGTTATCCCTAAGATTCAAAAGTCTCAAAATGGGATGGTCCATTTGGTAACCATTGTCACCATTCACACTCATTCTTCCTGTTTCAACACAAACGAGCAAAACAAAACTAAAAATTAAGTAAGTAGAACTATAACTAACAAGGACACAATTTAACTTAACTAAAAATTCTCAAATAACACCACTCCCCGGCAGCGGCGCCATTTTAATTTCACGTATCAAGATACTACTTCCAATTCAAGTGCCAACGATCGTGAGTAGTAATATAACCCAACTAGTGAGTTGGGGTCGAGTCCCAAGGGAGAGGTTCGCAATTGAGAATCAATAGAAAAGTGTAACGCCCCTCAAAATGAAGTAGGATAAAGTAGAGCCTCACATGGGTTTTATGCATTAATAACTTTTTAAAATAATGAAGAATAGCCTTGTTAGTCAGTTGTAAAGATTTTGGAAGTCAGACGTCAAGGGACGACCAAGACGTTCGGAAACTAGTCTTTTACGTGTTGGTGTGTTCTAGTATGTTGTTCATGATTTTATGTGTTGTTTGGAGTCTAAAATCAGTGGAGGTGACCCTAGAGT